>VMDO01001893.1:37051-76386 GCA_007922755.1 Pedetes capensis | reverse complement strand
ATGCCACAGGGCTACCACTGCAGGCTTGATGAAAGTAGGGTACTGAAATCTTCCATAATTATTGTGTTTGGCCCAGTGTGTTCCTTTATCTCTAATAAAGTTTGTTCAGTGAAGCTAGGTGCACCTATGTTTGTTCCATAAATATTACGTGTTGTTATGGGTTCCTGATTAACTGTTCCTTTTACTAATATGTAGTGACCTTCTTTGTCTCCCTGATTAGTTTGGTATTGAAGTCTGGGTTGTCCAAAATTAATTTCACTATTCCTGATTTTTTGGTTTTGGTTCCTACATGTTTGGTATATTATTTTCCAGCCTTTGGTTTTCAGATTTTTATGATCTTTGTGGATGAAGTGAGTCTCTTGAATCCCACATATCTAAGATTTTTGTTTTTTAATCCAGTTGGCCATTCAGTGCTCTTTAATGGTGAGTTGAGGCCATTTACATTTAGGGTAATTATTGAGAGGAGCTTATTATTTTGCATCAATTTGGTGTGTCTATTTTTTATTTATATTTAGCCTGTTTTTTTCTTAAGTTCCTTTCATATCTATTATTCTTTTACTTGATCTTGAATTTAGAATTGTTTCACATCTCCCAAATGGGGTGTTTCATTAAGGATCCTCTGCAGTGTTGGCTTAGTGGTCACAAATGGTTTAAATATGTCAGTATCATGGAATGTCATGAACTCTCCATGTATTTTAAAAGATAGCTTTGCTAGGTAATGCAGTCTTGACTGGCAGTTATTCTTTTTTAGGACTTGAATGATGTCTAATCAAGCTTTTCTTGTCTTTGAAGTTGTTGAGCAATCAGCTGTTATTCTGATTGGTTTGACTTTGTAGCAGAGTTGGCATTTCTCTCTTGCACTTTTTAGAATAGCTTCTTTTCTCTCTAGATTTAGCATTCCAGTTGTAATGTGTCTTGGAGAGGATCTGTTCTGGTCTACTCTATTTGGAGTTCTGGATGCTTCAGTTATATCTATTTCTTCCCTTTGAGAAGTTCTCAGTTATTTTCTTTTTGAACAAATTTCCTTACCCTCTAGTGTTATTTTCGGCTCCTTCATGAACCCCCTCAGGAGTTGTGCCTCTTCATTTTATCAAAGACCTCTTGAATATATTGTTCATACTGCCTCATCTTTCTTTCTTGGCATCTGTGTAGATAAGATTCTCAACTTCTTCTTCAGTATCAGTGATCCTGTTTTGAGCTTTATCCAGTCTGGATACTGAAGATTCCATTGTAATTTTAGTTGATTAACTTTGCTTTGTATTTCCTGCATTTCTGTTTGATTCCTCTTAGGGTGTCAATTTCCTTTCTGAATTTTTCTTCCATGTTAGATATTTCAGTGTTTCAATTGCTCTCATTCTGGTGTCCTTGAGTTTTTTCATCATGTTTGTAAGCTGGCTTCTAAATTATTCTTTTGGCATCTCTAAGAATTTGGGTACTTTGAAATTATCTGGTGAGGGGCTTTGGTCCATTGGGGCTTCCCATCCAGCCTGACCTTTCATGTTTGATGTGTTTTTCTGTTGAGGATTGCCAATTGCTTGGTCTGGGTGCAAGGTCTCAATTCCTCCACGTGGAATGAGGTTTTCCCTACATGCTCCTATGATGGCAGGATGGTGGCAAGTCATTGGCACTGCTCCTCTGATGAGTACCAGCCTTGGGTACCTGTGCCAATCTCTTGCTTCTGCCTCCACAGCCAGCACTGTCCCAGCTGCTTCTGTCCATCCCTGGTGCTCCTAGCTCCCCAAATGCAACACAACCTGATCAGTCTCTCTCTGGCTTGTGGTTCTAGCAGCACCAACTGCTTCTCTGTCCTCAATGCCCTGCCCCCCAAAAGTGCCAAAACCTGATCACTCTTTCTCCCTCCATCTCATGGTTGCAGCCACTTCTCTCCATCCTGAGCGCTCCCAGCTACCCAAGGTACCATAGCACAATGAGTTTCTCTCTGGCTTGCAGTTCCAGCAGCTCCACACTCTTCTCTCTGTCCCTGGCAGTCCTGACCCCCAGATGCTCTACAGCTCGAACAGTCTCTCTCTAGCTTACAGTTCCAGCAGTGCCAGAGGCCAGGGACACAACAGTTTCTCCTCAGATAAAGGCACAGTCCCTGAGTCCTAGACCCTGCACTGGGGCTATGTGGCCCAGCCTCCTTCCAGGAGAATCCTATAGACCCCCACTTTTGTTTCCCACAATTTTGTTTCCCACTTTTGTTTCCTCTCACTAGCTATGTGCTCTCCTGGAGGGTGCCATATCCTCCGAAATCTTTTGCTGTTGCTTGCCCCAGGTTGGAGATTCTGGTGACTCTCCACCATTTCCACCTCTTCTCAGTCACTTTAATTTCCAGTTTTTGGCCAGTTGTTCTCATACAATCCTTTTTTCAATAATTAAAGCTGCTCTCCCATCTTTTCCCATCCTGAGTAGAGAACTTTGTGGCTTTCCCTGTTTTCTTCCCCAGTTAAAGCATGGCTGCTAACCATCTGCCATTTTAACTAGCACCTCCCTCCAGTATTATTTCTGTTTAAAGTTTGTTTCTCTAATGATTGATGGTGTTGAGAATCTTTTATGTGTTTCTCTGCTGTTTCTTGTCTGGTTGTTTGTCCAAATCTTTCAACCATTTCTTTATTGTGTTGTTTCTTTTTTCTTCCTTTCTTTCCTTTCCTTTTTTTTTTTTTTTTTTTTTTTTTTTTTTTTTTTTTTTTTTTTTTTTTTTTTTTTTTTTTTTTTTTTTTTTTTTTTTTTTTTTTTTTTTTTTTTTCTTTTCTTCTCTTTTCTTTTTTCTTTCCTCTCTTTTTTTTTCTTTTTCTCTTTTTGACAGAACTAGTGGGCTGAACCCCCGCACATACTTTGCAAGTGCTCTACCATTGAGGTGCACTCCTAGCCACTTTATTTTTTATCTTGAGACAGGGTCTTGTTAGGTTACACAGATTACCTATGGCTTCAAACTTGTGGTCCTCCAGTCCTCCTGCCTCTGCCTCCCCAGTCGCTGAGATTATAGGTGTGGGCCCTGACATCTGGCTTTGTTTTCTTCCTGAGTTGTGTGGATGTTTTGGTTTTTTTTCCCTATATTCTAGAGTAATGTTATCTAATATGTGATTTGCAAATACATTCTCTCAGTCTATGGCTTATCTGTCCACTTTCCTAAATGTTCTTAGTTAATAAGGAGACATAAAAAGGCAATAGACAAATGTTGCAGTATCAGATTCTGTTACCATATTCTATTACCATATTCTGTTAAATTTGAAAAAAATACAGTATAATGCAAGTAAGGCTTTCCTCTAATAGTCTCCCTTAGTCATCTTAGAATCACATTTAGCTACCTTAAGAGCATTTGTTTGGGGCTGGAGTTTAGCTCAGTAGATAGAGTGCATCTCTGTGGTCTCTGAGGGCCTGGGTTCGATCCCCAGCACTTCGAAAATGGGAGAAGGACTTGGCAGCCCACTTCTGGAACAATCTGGGTTTGGGTGTGAGGTGGGCGAGACAATCAGCCATTGAAAACCCTATGAGGGTCATTATGAGTCAGATATGACTTGATGGCATCTTAACAACAAGAAAACAATAATAACAAGAGCATTTGTATAAATAAGTTCATGTTGGAACAGGGCCCAAGCCTGTAATCCCAATGATTTGGGAGGCAGAGCCAGGAGGATCACGAGTTCGAGGTCAGAGGCAGCCTGCTTAACTCAGTGAGGCTTTGACTCAAAATATTAAAGAAATTAAAAAAAAAAAAAAATTTAAAAATGGGCTGGGGAAGCAGCCCAGTGGTAGAACAGTTGCTAAGTATATGTGAGGGCCTGGGTTCAATCCCCAAGTACCACAAAAATAAATAAATTAATTAATTAAAAGAAAGGAAAGTAAAATTAAATAATAAGTTCATTTGAGTTTTTTCCCCACTGAATATGATGTATTCATTATAGAAAAACTTTGAAATAGAAGCAAATAAGAAAAAAATCACCCACTTTTTTTACTATTGAATTGTTTTTTTCACTACAGAAAATCATAGAGTATAAATGGTTTCTATTCTAAGGAAATAATTACCCATAAAACCTATGCTTTTTTCTTAGCACTTTATTACTTAAATATCATCTCCCTTCTTCTTGGTTTGGAATGGTACTGTCTTAAGTTAGGAAGCCAGTGTCACCACTCCCCAAACAATCCAAGAAATGAAACTTAGATACTTGTGTTGGTACAAAATCAAAATATATTTAAGCTTTGCTTCCAATAATATTAAATTATTTAAACATGTTCAGAATCCCCAAAGTAGTCATTGTTCTGACCTAAAGGTAATGTTACCTTTTTTTTCTTTGTATAACTGGTTTTAAATGTAAAAACATAAATCCTAAAGAGTGGGAGTGGAAAACAAGGATGGTTTTCATTTGCAACAATTTCCTGTGAGACATGGCTCCAAACAAGGCCCATATTTACACAAGTCAATATAGTTTTATATACAGTGGTGTATTCAGCACATTTTAAAATTCTTTAATTTCATATTTTAGTCATTGGTACTGAATACTTTCATAGTAAATGTGTCTAATAATAGTAGGTAAAGTTTGAAATAATTTTTGAATAATTTTATATTAGAAACACCAGTTAAATCAACCTTTTAGTAATAAATGTCAAGAAAAAATTAATTATTTTTGCTGCCACTGCAAAATCAATTGTGTAATTGTTCTTTTTAAACTGACTTTTACATTACTAAATTCTAAACACTACACTCCTGTAACATGTCAGAAGCAGGTTTTGGTTAACAGATATTTTCAATGATGTAATGGGAACTTTTGGCAGTGGGTCAGAATATAATGGACTGTGATTAATGTTTTAATAAGTACTTTTCTATTGCTCATGATGTAGAGGAGAAATGGCTTCCTGCTCAAATTGATAGGAGAATAGCAGGTGTGCATGGAGTGTTTTAAAAAAGAATTGGAATATTTTTCTTAGAATAACACTAAAATTTTGCTATGGTTAAAATTTGTTATCATAGGAGATATTTCAGAAACCTGAAATTGATTGGGAAAAATAAAATTAGATGATTGTTGATGTTCTAATTAAGTCTTTTAATTTCTAGACTGTTGTTTTCTTATGAAGCTACAACTTGAGGTCTCTGTATTTTAATCTTGGTTTTTAGTATAAACCAGAAGGGAATAAGGGCTTTGGTTAAAGAGCATCATTTAGGACATGTGAGTTCCATGCCACATTGTTTCTAAAATAGTGATTTTTAAAAAATAAACCTTTTCTCTTAATACCAGGAAATACAGATTGATAGTCAAATGGAATAGCAATCATTTGAAAATTCTACATTACAAAGACCTTAAGTTCAACCTATTATCTTAATAAAGTTCAGAAATTTGGAAAGTTAAAACCAGTAGATGTTGTGTCAGCCTTGGAATCTGATTAAGTGAAGACAAACTAGAAAAAATACAGATGTGCCAGACTTGAGCCTTTAGTGCCTAATTTGCTCTGTCATTGTTTTGCAATTTGATTTTGACAACTTATATACAGTATATATGTGTTACTTATTATAGGTAAAGAGTCCTAGGGCTCAATAGATTCCACTTGGGAGTAGTACTGTACTACTGCAAGCATATTCTGGCCTGTATTTGTGCAGAAACTGAGCATTTGTCCAAATGTGCACATTTCTAGAAGAAAGTTCATAGTTTTCATCAGAGTCTCAGAGGGGTCCTGAAGGATCTAGACTAGTGTTTTTCAAACTTTAGCATATATTAAAATCACTTGGAAGGGTTTTTCAGGGTTTCTGACTCAGTAGGACCAGTGCGGGCCCCCAGAGGTTTAATTTCTCACAAGTTCCTATGTGATACTGATGCTGGTGATTACGGACTACACTTTAAGAATCAGTGGTATAATTTTGGTAAATAACCTTCTAGATTTTTTCCTATTTGCATCCATAATGCCTGTTTAACTACAAACACTCATATTATTGCTTTGCTATCTCTCTTAACTTAGTATATGTTGGTTATGTATGTTTTACCATCCTATCATTTAAAGCATTCCATATTCATTTAACTAGTTTTCTATTAGTCATTTAGGCCATTTTCTATTTGCTGCTTTTATACATATACCCTTGCTAATTTTTTTGTAGTTACTGTCTTCCAATTATTTTGTTGGCATAAATCCTTGAAGGATGTATTTATAAGACCTGCTTGAGGCCTGACTTTTAACATCAGGCACTTATATGCTAATAAATATTACTGCCACTGTAAAAGAGACAGAAGAAATTTAAAAAGTAAAGTCAAAAAACTTGTTTGAGGAAACAGGCATTTTTACCTCTCACTGTTTCAAATAGGTTTCATTTTACCAATGATGAAAACTGGTTAAGCCAATAGATTTTATACATTAAAAGCATTTATTTCAATCTTTGTAATCATAAAACCTCTAGAGTAGGCATGTCCAACCTGCGGCCTGTAGGCTGCATGTGGCCCAGGACAGTTAGTAATGTAGCACCACAAAATCTTTTAATATCATGCATTTTTTAGCCTTTATTTTTTTTGTGACCCTTTGCATAGTTCCAAATTTTGAAATTCCAATGCAATACTATGCATATATTCACAAAAACATAATACCTCTTTACAACATACTGAGATGGTGCTGCAGTATCAAGTTCTAACTTTCAAATAAGAGTAAATATGTCACAGCTGGTAATGTGAATCAGGTTAGTTCCATCACCTGCCACCCAGTCAGTCGAGCATAATTGGGTTGAATTTGAAGTGTTTGAAGCCACCTAAGGGAGCATCAGACATTACATGATTTTTTGGCAACTTGGCAGGTAAAATGCAGCAATTGCTGATAATATTTTTGGAAATCTACATCGATTAGTCTTACTATAACAAAGTCAAATTTCCCACTAGTTATATATTCTCATTTCTCTAAATATTATGATAAAAATATAGAAACTCTTATTATGTATATGCACTAACTATATTATATAATTTATGTGTGGCCCAAGACAATTCCACTTTATTCAGTGTGGCCCAGAGAAGCCAAAATGTTGGACATAGCTGTTCTAAAGGATAATATTAGGCTGTTTTTTTATTTGTTTTTGAGATTTTGCCATGTGTTTTATTAGTATATCATGTACACATGGAGTTTAAAGTTTGCCCCCAAAGTTATGTTACTAGGTTTGTGTGAGTATTAAAGAGCTATTCAAATTCAGTGCTTGGTTTATAAATATATATACATATATCCTGTCTTGAAAGTAGCAAAACTGTGGTATAGATTAAGGTGGGAGAACATTCCTATTTCCAGCTATAGTAAGAAAGGCTAAATTGAGACCTTGTTTTTGAATTTGAGGAAGAAATGAAACATTTATTCTTCTACTTTTAAAATTACAAAACAAGAATATATATTAAATCTTTCTGCTACACTAAAAAACCAGCCAAACAACACTTTCTCACTTGACTCTCAAAATGGCCCATACATAGGAAAATAATCTGAATGAAAGATCCACAAATGTGGTCATTGAAAAGTATCCAGTATTGAGGATATTGTGTAAAGCAAGGAAGAGAATGGCTGAGTGAAAAAGTTGACAACTGGACACAAATTGAAGCACACAAATTCATTTTGTTCTTGTACATTGCCCAGTTCTAGCAGACATAGCTGTAACACAAATTATTTCACACATGAATGGTAAATAATGAAATAATATATGTATAATGTGGAAGGCATTTTAGTTTGCATACCCCAGTAGGTAAATGTGTTACATTACCAAGTAATAGCAGCTGAACTCAATTATATAGTTACATTAACACAGTAGAATATGGAAAGCCACAGTGGAATGAACAGGGTACTATACAGCAACAGTCCCAGTCTTTTAGGCACAGGGACTGGTTTCATGGAAGACAGTTTTTCCCTGGACTCAAGGTGAAGCTCAGGCAATAACGCAAGCCATGGGGAGCATCTGTAAATACAGATGAAGTTTCCCTTGATTACTTGCTGCTCACCTCCTATTGTGCATTCCAGTTTCTAATAGGCCATAGACTAATACTGGTCTTTGGCTCTGGGACTGGGGACCCCTGCTATGTAGGATATCCAGTTGCACCTTCCCCCCAACCCCCACCCCCACACACATACTTGGTGGTTGAACCCAGGGCCTTGTACATACTTTGCAAATGCTCTGGCACTGGGCTATACCCTCAGTCCATTTTCAATTTTTTAATTTTGAGTTAAGGTCTCATCAAATTACACAAGCTACCTTTGACCTTGAACTCATGGTCTTCCTGCCTCTCTTCCCAAGTCACTGGGATTACAAGAGTGTGCCACCATGCCCAGCTACCATGTTCTTCTTTTCTGTGTAACTTTGCCATGCAGTCTATGTTGAAAGTTCTGCTTTTGTAGTTCTTCCCGTATTTTGTGCGTTTTGCCCTTATTTTTGTAACTTGACAACTTTATGCCTTCCTTAAAAAACTCTGGCCATTAAATTAAATTCATTTTTTATTCCTTTCTCATAAAACCTATATTTAATATCTGTTTATTTGGAATTTAACCTACCTTTTAAAATAAACTGTTAGTATTTTCAAGCTGAGTTATTAATATTTTTGTGAGTGTTCTGGTAATGTGTATTTTTTTTAATATCTGGTCTCTCTCATGTTTTTGATATTTCAGTTATAGGTCTTACACAGACTACTTCCTATTAATTTTTAAGTGTATGTTTGGCAGAATGTAAGCTATTTCAAGAATCATATTATGCTATCACAAAAATGCCAAGTATCTATAAGACTCTTATTTGTAGAAATAGCTCAGTCAGAGCCAATTTAACACTTGCAATTCCTCTGTGTAAGTAATCTGTTGATGGTGATTCAGTCTTGATTGTGGACTGTGATCCTAGTGCTGTTCATTTTGCCTTACTTTCTGATTATAAATTCCTACCAGTTAAGAGGGCTTCTCCCCATATAATATAAACTAATTATCCACAAACAATGGTTAAAGAGATACAGAAACTAAAGTGGTTTTTCTGTTCTCAAAAAACACTAGGCAGAATGCCTCTGACATCAGATGTTTTTTCCCCACTCATCAAATCAGTTCTCCAATGAGTGCCTATTTAGTGTCCTTAATTGGATCCAGTTCTGACACTTTCTACCTGGAGAGAGCATCAGATCCCGCATATTAAGAGCTCAGTCCCATAAGGCTGCCCAGCCTAACTTCAGAAGCCAGTTACAAGTCATTGTAGGTGGTCACCCAAACTTCTGATTTACCAGACTATAAATTGGAGGTTCCCATAATCCACTTCTTAGGTTTGATTAATTTTCTAGAGTGGCTCGCAACATTACTTGTGTTTCCCCATTTTTTACAAAGGATATTACAAAGGATACAGATGAATAGCCAGATGGAAGAGATGCATATGGTGAGACATACAGAATGTCCTTGCCATTTCTAGGTATGCCGCTCTCTGGATTTTACCATGTGTTCAAGTGTGTCCTGAACCTTGTTGTTTGTTTTTTGGTTTTGGTTTTGTTTTTGGAGACAAAATCTTGCAGTGTATCCCAGGCTGGCCTCAAACTCAGTCCTCCTACCTCAGCCTCCTCAGTGAGGGGGATTCCTGATGTACATGACCATGCCTGGCTCGTTTGTTTTTTTATGGAGGCTTCTTCTAGACATGATTGATTATATCACAGGCCATTGGAGATTAATTCAACCTCCTCCTGGATGTCAAGGGCTGAGGCTGAAAGTTCCAATCCTCTAATCACATGGTTAGTTCCCCTATTAACCAGCCCCTATCCTGAGGCTATCCATGAGCCTACTAAGAGTTGACTTATTATAAGAAAAAAATATTCCTGTCTCCCAGGAAATTTCAGGGTATTTAGGAGCTTTGTATCTAGAGCTAGGATCAAAGGCCAGATATTAGAACCGAAGATTTTCCTTGGCACTCCTATCTACAGAAGCATTAGAACTCTGAGCCTGGGACTGGGGGCAGAGACCAGAGACCAGTATTTCATATATCACAGTTATCTGTTTATGTATTCAAAAGGAGAACCATATCTTCTGACTTGATGTGGAGCTTTCTGAGGTACAGCTCTTTTACCAGAGGATTTATGCTTAGTGACCCTTTACTAATTTGGGCCTAGAAAAGGTGTTCAGGCTGGGATACTGATTTACGCTTAGTCATGAAGGACATACATGCAGAGAAAGTCCTTGTTCTTTTACCCTGATTGGTGAATTTTACTATGCTGCCATCAGAGACTTACAGGCATTAAAAATAATTTTATTGAAGTATTTACATGCCACAGAGTTAGCCATTTAAAATATATGATTCAGTGATTTTTGGTAAATGTACTAAGTTGTGTAATCATCATCACAGTCAGGGTCAGCTTCATGTATGTATGACCAGTGCACAGAAGGGAGTCCTACATTCAAAGGAGGCTATGCACTTAGACTTTAATGCTTTGTGGTTGCCATCTTAAATTTTTAATAATTGTAGATTTAAATGTGCTGCTTTGTAATTAAAATATGAAAAGCATTCTGTACAGTCTGGGCTGGAGATGGGATTTAGCTCAGTTGGTAGAGCACCATTCTGCAGTCTCTGAGGTCCTGGGTTTGATTCTCAGCACCACAGAAAGGGGAAAAGGATGTGGCAATCCACTACCAAGGCAATCCCAAAACAATCAGCCATTGAAAACCCTAGGATGGTCACTATGAGTCATATACGACTCAAGGGCACCTAACAACAACAACAACAACAACAACAACAACAGTCTTGGAGCCATATGATCTTACCTCCTTGGACCAAGATTTTGCCATTTACACTGTGTTCTACTTAGTTACTGCTGCTGCTTCCACCTCCAGATTGGGTGTGGACCCAAAGAAGAGCTGAGCCAGATTTATGTGCCTTGTGTATCTGTGAGTCTGTACTCACTCAGTGAGTATCCTCCTGTTCAAAGGAGGAAAACATAAATATGAAATAAAAAGCACCATGATAAGTCAGATAAGATGGCCCATGCTTATAATCCCAGTAGTGAGGAGACTGAGGCAAGAGGATGGCAAATTCAAGGCTATATAGTGAGACCCTCTCTGAGGTGGGGTAGGGTTGGGGGAGAGAGATATCACAGAAGAAAGGAAAGAAATGTAAAGTTTTGAAATAAGATACCTACATTTTTATTTTCTGAGCGTATTTACCTACATATTTATTTACTGAGAGTAAGCACAAGCGACTTTTAGAACCTTTCCATCACCTCAAAAAGATCCATCATGTTAATTTACAATTAATTCTGCTTTCCCATCCCTAGACTTGGGCAATCATTTATCTCCTGTTTAATCTCTGTAGTTTTACCTATTATTCTAAACATTTCATCTAAATGGAATTATGAATATATATTTTTTTGTAAATGGCTCCATTCATGTTTGTGAGTTTCATATTTTAGCATAAAGCTATATTTTATATTTTATTGCTGAATATATTTCATTATATGAATGTACTGCACTATATTTGCTTATCCAATCATTAATAGATAGGCTTTTGGATTATATCCAGTTTTAGGGCCTTCTAAATAATGCAATTAATAATACATTATTTATATACATGCTTTCATTTTTCTTTGGTATATACTCAGGAATGAATCTTGGCTCATGTAATAAATTTATGTTTGACCTTTTACGAAAGTACTGTATTGTTTTCCAAAGTGGCTATATCATTTTACATTTCTACAGCTTGAGAGTTCCCATTTATCACATCATTGGCAATATTCATAATTACCTATTGTTTTGATTATAACCATTATAGTGAGTGAAAATTACTCTCTCATTGTGGGTTTAATTTGCATTTCCCTAATGACTAATGGTGTTGAGCATCCTTTGAAGTGCTTGGACCTGGCAATCCACTCCCAAGGCAATCCCAAAGCACTCAGCCATTGAAAACCCTATGAGGGTTGCTATGAGTCGGATACCAACTCGACAGCACCTAACAACAACAACCCACTCATATATTTCTTTGGTGAAATATCTATTCAGATCTTTCATCTGTTTTAAAATTAGGTCATTTGTCTTATTATCAAGTTATAAGAGTTTTTAAAAACATTCTGGATATCAGTGCTTTATTAGATGGATAATTTGTAAGTATTTTTTTTTACCAGAATGTGTTTTCTCATTTCTTTTTTAGTGACATATTTTGAAGCATAAACATGTTAAATTTTCTTGAAGTCTAGCTTTAAAATTTTCTTTCTTTTATGGATTCTGCTTTTAGTGTTGTATCTAAGACATTTTTACCTAAGGGGAAGACATGAAGATTTTATCTGATGTTTTCCTCCAATAGTTCTATTGTTTTCATTCTATATTTGAACCTCTGATCCATATTGACTTATTTTTGTGTGTGGTGTGAAGTAAACATCCAAGTTCATCTTTTTACCACAGATCCCCAATTGTCCCAGCACCATTTGTTGAAAAGGGTACTTTCCTTACCGAACTCCCTTTAAAGCCATGTGTTTTGCATTTCATCCCTAGTAGTTCTTAGTAGGTATAAACAAAGCTATATGATATTAAGTCCTGAACTTTTCCTTGACCTAGAGAATATATTGCCTTTTCTTTTCCTGAATTACATTTTTATCTTTGAGCCTATTTAGAGTGATGATAGTGTGTATTAAAAATATCTGTTAAGTCTGAGGAATTTCTTATTTTAGGCACTTTTGTTTGGTTGGTTATTTTTTTTAAATAAGGTCTCACTATGTTCCCTAGGGTGGTCTTGACCTTGTGGGTTCAAACAATCCTCCTGTCTCAGCCTCCCAAGTAGCTGGGACTGTAGGCATATGCTACCATGCCCAGCTTGGTATTTTTAATTTTAAATGTGAAAATTATAAGAAACATTTCATATTTTCTGTTAACTACAATTAAATCTTGAAATAATTTCTCTTTTCCTCAAGGCATACAGCATTTTGATAGATATCACCATCTTTCAACCTAAAACAAACACCTAACCTTCAAATACAAAAAGCTCTAAATTTTGTTGCTCTTTAAACTCAAAATGTTTGCATTAAGAGGTCAGGAAAATATAACAAGCTTTAGTAAAGTAAAATTGGCTCCCTTAATTTCTTTTCCAGGTCAAAAAGTAGAGGTCATTGGTGCAGTGTTTAGTTTTGACTGAGTTATAAACACTATCATCAGTCAGTTCCAATATTTGCTTAAGAAGACATCCTCCTTCAAGATTATTATTACTGAGGATTTATCTTCTTTCTTTGCCTTTTTGAGTCTATTCCTCCCTCCAGATTGTAAACTTTTCTCAATTTAATATCTCCTATTCATTTTTATTTCTCTACCTCATTGTACCCCTGCCCCACTCCATCTCATGTCACTCCGCAGGACCTTGAGGGCATAGATGATTCGGAAATAACTTTTTAAACTGAAGAGAATTTAAGAGGTATACCAGAGAGAGGTATGATCAAGCTAAGTGCTAAGATTCTTCTTTCTGAACTATGTTAAGTGTAGTCATGATGCATACTAGACCTGTGAAGACTAGTAAGTCGTGGTTCCTCTCTCAGGAGCTAATAGTTTGAGAGGGAGACTGTCTTTGTAAACAAGAGTAGCACAGTATGAGGAAGGAGGGTAAAGGAAGCCATCATAGAGATATGGATATTTAAGCTCTGTTTTTAAGGATAATTAGGAGTTTACTTGTAGCATATGTAGACCATTCTGTCAGAGGAGAAAGGTTATACAAAATTTCAGAGATTTGAAAGAGCAGAGTCCCTTTGAGGGTAATATGGGTAGTTCAGTTTGACTAGAGCATGGGATTTATTATAGAGAGTGACATAAACTAGCTAGGGTAAAATCATGTAGAATCTTTTTGCCATATTAAATATTTTGGCTGATGTACTCCCCCCCTCCCATCTTTATTTCTAAGTGTCCTAAATCTAGGTTGAAAAACTACTGATATCTCTATGACAGGACTCTAGACCATGTAATTTCATGAGTAGGGGGTGGTCGAAAAAGTTTAACTAGATGAGAAACTGAGATTTATATTCTAGAAAGTTATTTCAGAATGGAGTAATACAGAGTACATATTTAAGGGGCTGAAATAAAAAGATAGCTAAAAATAAGAGAGATCAAAGCAGTAAGCATGGATTTAAGAGAATAGGAGAAATTTAAATGATTGCATTAAAAGACTTGGCAGCTGACTTCAGGTAGAGGAATAGTTTAGGAAATTGCTAAGACTTTTGATTTGCATATCTGGATGGTTCTAGGATGACTTTACTAGAGATAAAGCTTACTTCAGAATTTTGCACAGCCTACATGTCTGTCAGTTTGCTGTACTGTGGGGACTTGCATGTTGCTGTAATGGTGAAAACTATGCCACTGGTATTACAGATATCAGCAGAATCACCCATGGTGGAGAGGTTTCAGCTGAGCTTCCAGACTAAGACAGACTAATGAGAAGAACATGGCCAACCCACTTCTGAAACAATTAGCAATTGAAAATCCTATGAATAGCAGAGAAACACTGTCAAGTACAGTACCAGAAAATAAGCCCTCTATGTTGGAAGGCACTCAAAAGACTACCAGGGAAGAGTTGCCTCCTCAAAGTAGAGTCTACCTTAATGAAAGAAATGGAGTAAAGCCTCAGGGACCCACATTTCCTATTGTGGCATGACTCAAAATGGAGAAGGAACAACTGTAAAAATCCATTAATATTTGGTACATGGAATGTATATAGTATGAATCTAGGAAAACTAGAAATCACCAGAAGGGAAATGGAGTGCATACACATCGACATTCTAGGCATCAGTGAGCTAAAGTGGACTGGCATGGGCCATTTTGAATCAGATAGTCAGGGTCTACCATGCTGGCAATGACAGACTAAAGAGAAATGGGGCTGCATTCGTTATCAATAAAGACATCTCATGCTGTCAGTAATATAATAAAATCCATACACATATAAGGAAAGCCAATTAATGACTGTCACTAAAATTTGCCCACCCATCACTACAGCCAGTGAAGACTTTTTACCAGCTTCTGCAATCTGAAATAGATGAAACATGCAATCCAGATGTACTGATACTTACTGGTGATTGGAATGCAAAAGTTGGAAACAAAAAAGAGCGCTCAATAATTGGAAAATATGGCCTTGGTGACAGAAACATGCTGGAGATCGCATGATAGAATTTTGTCAGACCAGTGTCCTTTTCATTGCAAATAGATTTTTTCACCAATATAAATGGCGACTATACCTATGGAATTCACCAGATGTAATATCCAAGAACCAAATTGACTACATTGGGGGAAAGAGACAATGGAAAAGCTCAAAATCAAAAGTCAGAACACAACTAGGTGTTGATTGTGGATCAGACCATCAACTGCTTATATGCAGGTTCAAACTGAAACTGACAAAAATGAGAACAAGTGTACGAGAGCCAAGGTATATCACACCTGAGATCAGAGACCACCTCAACAAAAGGTTTGATGCATTAGACACTAATGATTGAAGACCAAATAAGTTGTGGCATGACATCAAAAACATCATTCATGAGGAAAGCAAAAGGTTATTAAAAATACAGGAAAAAAAGAAAAGACCAAATCACATGTCAAAAGAGACTCTGAAACTTAACCTTGAATGATGAAGGAAGACATGACAAAGTTAAAGAACTAAACAGAAGATTTCAAAGGGCAGCTCAAGAAGACAAAAGCAGATATTATAATAACATGTACAAAGAGATGGAGATTAAAAAAAAAACAAAAGAAAAGATCACACTCTGTTTTTTCAACATTAAAGAATTGGAGAATAAATTCAAGTTTCCAGTGACAACAGTGATGGATTCTACAGGGAAAGTATTAAACAGTACAAGAACATCAAAAGACCATGGAAGGAATACATGGTCATTATACCAAAAAGAATAGGTGGATGTCCAAGCATTTCAAGAGATTGCATATGATCAGGGACCAATGGTACTGAAGAATGAAGTGGAAGCTGTCTTGAAGGAATTGGCTAAACACAAGACTCCAGGAATTGATGGAATACCAATATGGATGTTTCAACAAACAGATGCAGCACTGGAGGTGCTAACTTGTTTATGCCAAGAGATTTGGAAAACAGCTACCTGACCAACTGACTGGAAGAGATCCATATTTGTGCCTACTCCCTACAAAGGGGATCCAACTGAAAGCACAAACAGTTGAACAATATCATTAATATCACACACAAGCAAAATTTTTCTAAAGATCATTCAAAAGCAAATACAGCAGTATATAGATAGGGAACTGCTAGAAAATCAGCCAGATTCAGAAGAGGGTGTGGAACCAGGGACATCATTGCTGATGTCAGATGGATATTAGCTGAAAGCAGAGAATACCAGGAAGATGATTGTCTATGTTTTATCAGCTATCAAAGGCATTTGACTGTGTGGATCATAACAAATTATGGATAACACTGCAAAGAATGGAAATACCAGGACACTTAATTTTCCTCATGAGGAATCTGTACATGGACCAGGAGGCAGTTGTTCAAACAGAACAAGGAAACACTACCTGGCTTAAAGTCACAAAACATGTACATCAGGGCTCTATCCCTTCACTGTCCCTCTTCAGTCTCTATGCTGAATAAACAATTTGAGAAGATAGACTTTAGGAAAAAGAATGCAGCATCTTGATTGGAGGAAGACTCAATAACAACCTGTGTTATGCAGATGACACAACTCTGCTTGCTGAAAGTGAAGAGAATTTGAAACATTTATTGATGACGATCAAAGAACACAGCCTTCAGTATGGATTGTGACTCAACATCAACAAAAGGGTCAGTAAGAACTTCGTGATAAATGGAGAAAAGATTGAGGTTGCCCAAGATTTTACTTTTCTTGGTTCTGTGGTCAACACCCACTGAAGCAGCAGTGAAGCAACCAAAAGAGGCATTTCACTGGAAAAAGCTGCTGCAAAAAACCTCTTTAAAGTATTGAAAAGTAAAGATGTCACATTGAAGATGAGGGTTCATCAGACTCAATCACGGTATTTTCAGCTGCATCATTTGGTTGTGAAAGCTGGACATTGAATAAGGGAGACAGAGAAGAATTGATACTTTTGAATTTTGGTACTGGAGACAAATATTGAATATGCCATGGACTGCCAAAAGAACAAGCAGATCTGTCCTAGAAGAAGTGCAACTAGAGTTCTCCTTGGAAGCAAGGATGGCTAGACTGCATCTTATATATTTTAGACATGTTGTTAGGAGAGACCAGTCCCTGGAGAAGGACATCATGTTTGGGAGAGTGGCAGGTCAATGAAAAAAAAGGAAGACCCTCAACTAGGTTAATTGACGCAGTGTCTGTAACAATGGGCTTAAACATAAGGAAGGATCATAATTGGAACAGCATTGGGGAGTGTTTTGTTCTATTGTACATACAGTTGCTATGAGTCAGATCCAACTTGATGGCACCAAACAACAACAGAATGTGGCACTTAGACACAAGCCTTTGTGCGAGAGAGCTGCAACAAATACGTGAATGACTAGGGCAACTGCTTAGGCTTGCTTTCTCACTGCTCACTTCTGTTGCCTCCTGTGTTAGAGGAGGCCCAGGGACAGAATTCAGTGGGGACAAGTATGGTAGTTATCCTGCTGTCAGAGAAAATGTTCACCTGTCACTTCCTTCTCATTCACCACTACCAATTGCCACAGCTGCTGGGCTGGACTAAAATAGGCAAACTGCTAATGATTGTACCATAACAAAGCCCATTTGCAGCACAGGATATAATTTAGTTTTTTTCATCAGGTTTTTTTCTACTTTTTTTCTCAGTGTCCTTTGTTCTAAAAATCTGCCTATAGATATGTTATCTTAGATCTGAATTATACATTTAATATGATAAAATCCTCAATATTCATGATTTCCTCAGTGATGGTGAATTAACACGTTATTTGAAGAGTGTGTGTATGTGTGTGTGTTCTCCCCTCTGGTACTTGGGGGTTGAACCCAGGCCCTTCCTCATACTTTGCAAGTGCTCTGCCACTGAGCTACACTCTCAGCCTATTTTTTATTTTTTATTTTCAGTCAAGGTCTAAGTTACACAGACTGCCTCTGCCCTCAAACTCATGATCCTCTTGCCTCTGCTTCCTGAGTTGCTGGGATTACAGGAATGTGCCACTATGCTTAGTGCATGTATGTATTTTTCAAGTGTTATATGTGTGGAGTTGTGACACTCTGAGAAGAGTTGTTCAATTGTCAAGATAAAAGATTTGTTGAACACTCTCAAAGTCAGTTTCTTCAAACAATAGTGAATTAATTATATACTCCCTTAGAAAACTACTTAAATTTTTTATTCAATCATTTTGAGAATTAAATGTTATTTGTCCATTGGATATTTTGTGCTTAAATATTTTCTGTTTCTAGAATATTCATACTTCTAATTTTTCTCTTCCAAACTTCATATTATAAGGTTATTCCTTTTCATTGGTTTAATGTGTAATTATCAAGATTTCCCTGCCTCAGGTACAGGTGTTCATTTTTGCTTTGCACAGACTCTTTGACCTTTCCTGTCTAGAAAGGAAATTCTAGGAATTTTTCTTTGGAATTTTTCCTTTTTGCTGTTTTCTTTATTTTGTTCTTGATTTCACGGCTGGTGATCTGTCAGAGGAGGGCCAAAGCTCTTTCAAAGACTGTACACACATGATGAACTTATTGATGGGCAGATGGAGACTGTGTGCTAATTATTATGTGATTTGGAAGAAAAATTGTCTTGAGGGAGTTACTCGATTTCTTTGTGCTTGTTGGCAATCTAAGATACAACTTTCATTTTTGTAAACTATGCAGCCATATAAAGTATTTTATTGTACGAGATTCACATTCCTTAATTGCCCACTACTTCTTCTGTTTTCATAATTTGTGAAGATCTGTATCAGGATTTGGTGACTAGAGCCAGTCCCCCTCATATTTGTGTATGGAACAACCTGTTTTAATCATTTCACATATTTCCACCTATATAAGCTTACTTTATATTAAAATCATAGCTTCACTTTTTAAAAACAATCCAACCTCTACTAGTGACCTTTATGTTAATGTTGCTTTTCTGTTGATTAGTAGGTTGATTTTTAATTGCCATTTTTTATTTTACTGTTTTATTTTCCACAACTTATTTCATAGACAATATCAGTAGAAGATGTGAAAAAGAATCTTCTTCATTTCATCGACTCAGCTTCATTCTTCATTTCTGTTTCCTGTTTTATAGTTTTACAAAAGACAGATAATTTCAGATTGGTTTGCTATTGGTTCCAGTTGCAGATGGGAAAACCATACTTTTCTTATCAAAAGCATGCAGACACTTTATTTAATTATTCATTTATTTATTCATTTATGTATTGGAGTAGTGGCAAAGCAGCAACACCAGGAATTTATTACTTAACTATTTGGAAATGATTTCTCTCAAGTATATATAAGTAAAGTCTTATTTTTTCTTATGTAAATGTAGTCTAAAATTAGATCGACAAATTTTCTTTTTATTCATTCATATTTCTTAAGATGTGTTTCATTTTCAATAAAAAAATAAATAAAACATTGTTTTAGAGAATAACATTTAGGTTTTTCTTTTTCTCTTGCAAAACTACAGCAACCTTTAGTTATGTCATAGCTATTCAGCGTTGGTCCACTATAAATTTCCTTGCATCCCAGAACTATAATTTCACTTAGTATAGCATTTCATTTCATTTCATTTCATTTGTAAAAAAGAGTTACCATTTTTAGAAAAGCTTTTTCCCTTTCTGATAACTATGGTTGAATAATGATTAGTGTACTTCAAGGAAATCTCACAGAATGCACAGATATTTCAGCTATTTGTTTTTTAGTTTTCATTCTTCTTTAAATGTATTTAGTTTACCACCTTATACCATTACTTTAAGGGGTTAAAAATATATATGTGTCTCATATTTAGTGTTACTTCCTTAGGAAGTTTATTCTGCAGTATTGCATTAATTTCCAAAGACAGTTGAACATGATAGGTGACTATACAGTTGTTGTTGAACTATTTCTTATCCTATGCTCTAACATTTTTCAGCTTTCTAAATTTTTTTTTTTTTTTACAATAGTGAGTTTTTACCAGGGTCTCACAATGCTAGGCAACTACCCCCATCACTGAGCTGCAACCTCAGCCCTTTTTTTATTCTTTGAGACAGGGCTTCGCCAAACTTCAGAGGTTGCCTCAGGCCTCGAATTTGTATCCTTTCTCCTCAGCCTCCTGTTGTTGTTGTTGTTAGGTGCCATGGAGTCGGTATCCGACTCATAGCACCCTCATAGGGTTTTCAATGACTGAGTGCTTTGGGATTGCCTTGGGAGTGGATTGCCAGGCCCTTCTCCCATTTTTGCGGTGCTGGGAATTGAACTTGGGGCCTCAGAGACTGCAGCGCAGTGCTCTACCCACTGAGCTAAATCCCAGCCCCTCAGCCTCCTGGTTGCTGAGATTATAGGCAGTGCACCACCACGTCTGGCACATTTTTGACCTTTAAAGCTGTGTGTCAGAAATCATACTTTTTTCTAAATAGCAAAATGTTAGTATTACAGAATAATTCTATATACTGTTAAAGTATATATATATATATAAAGAAATTTGATCTGGTAAATATAACAATAAACTTATAAAAAATAAAACCTTGAAGATCTACAAATCACTTTATAAATAATATATAATGCTGTAGCCATTAGAAGGTGGATGGGGGACTTCTGGTGTTTATTGCATGGTTTCAAATCTTGGCTATGTTCTTGCTTTATTTATAACATAAGACAGATTACTTAACCATTTTGCTTCTTTGTTTCTTCCTTTATAAAATGGAGATAATAATAACATCCATCTTATAATAGAGTGGTTTTGAGCACTCAATGAGATAATATATATAAGCCCTAGAATACTGACTGGTAGAATATATAAATACAATGTGGAAAGTACAGTCCATAGAATCAAGTATATTATATGTACGTCTTTTGAGATTTCCTGCCTTCCCTTTCTCTCTCTCTCTTCCTTTTCCTGTCCCTTCTTCCTTTCCTCTTTTTTTCTTCTTCCTAATTTAATCATTTAGGTGTATCAACCTAATGGTAAATGGTGATATTGATGTTCTTCCTTGCAATTTTGACATGAAGTGTGGCTTTTACTTTTTAATTAGTAAAATAAAAATTTATCAGCAGTTTAAGGAGACTACTATGGTTTTCTAATGTTTCAAAGTGAACAAAATAGCAGATAGTAAGTTTTGCCCCACAGATTTCATTTGTAGGCTTAACAAAACTGCAGGAAAATTACAGGGAAAAATTTAGAAAGAACATGTTTTTTTGTTTGTTTTGTTTTTTGTTTTTTGTTTTTTGCGCGGTACGGGGGGGGGGGGCAGTTGAGCCCAGGGCCTTGCCCTTGCATGCTTTGCAAGTGCTGTACCACTAAGCTATTTTATTTTATTTTATTATTTTTACTTATTTATTTATTTTTAGTTTTTGAGACACGGTCTTGCTAAATTACGCACACTGCTTCTGGCCTCGAACTTTCGATCCTCTTGCCTCTGCCTCCCGAGTCGCTGAGATTACAGGTGTGCACCACCACTCCCGGCCAAGATTATGAATTTTTAAAAGGGGGCCCATGACTGACATTGTCCCACTTATTTATTTAATGACAATATCAATTGATAAAGAAGGGAATGAGATGCCCTTCCTACAGTATTTAAGTATGTTGTTGTTATTAGGTGCCCTGGAGTCAATATCCAACTCATTATGACCCTATACACAACAGGCAAAACACTACTGTTAGTGCTTTTCTGCTATTTATAGGGTTTTCAACGCTAATAATTGTTTTTTAGGGTGGGGGTGGATTGCCAGGTCCTTCTCCCAAGCCTACAGCACCAGGTGTTCCCAGGCGGTCTCCCATCCAAGGTCCGACCCTGTTTAGCTTCTGAGATCTGATGGGATTGGACGCCACAGTGGTATGGCTGCAGGCTATTTAAATACAAAGCATAATTACATCTGAAACATGGATCTTAAACAATTTATAGCTGTTAGTTCGAAGTTCTGTGCCTAATTTTGTTGTTTTCTCTTATTTGCCTCCCTGTTCTAGTTCTAGGTTGTGGGTATTCCTAAGATGCCCTGCCCCACCCCATGTTACTTTATATATAGAACTTTGTCACTTAAATGGATTCACCAGAAAATCTACTCATATTTTATTAAAGATTTAAGGCTTACAAGGAAGAGCCATATTATCTCCCTGCATCCATAATCATATGTCACATTGCTCATTTTACCCCTTCTCTGTTGCGTTTTCCTTTTTCACTTTCTGGAACATAAAGAAATTCACTCATTTGCCTCATAATGGGCAGTCTCTCTCACACTTAAAGGCTATTGGGAAGAGCAGAATGCCTCACCTTCTTCTCCAGATTATCAAGGGGTCTCTTTCCAAACAAAGAGTACAAACAAATACAGATGCTCATTGACTTACAATGGAGTTACATCCTGTCAAACCCATCATAAGTGAAAATGTCATTAAATGGATAGTGAGTTTAATACACCTAGACTACCAAATATCAGAGCTTAGACTGCCTATCTTAACCTGCTCGCAATTGGGCAAAAATCAATTCACATAATAAAATCTATTATATAATAAAGACTTAAATATCTCATGTAATTTATTGAATACGTATATCCAGAAAATGCTACCAAAACAGAGTACTGTGGAGTATTATTTGTTTACCTTATGATCATGTGGTTGGCTGGGAGCTGCTGCTTGCTGCTTCTCTAACATCAAAAGAGGGTATCATATTGCATATCAGTAGACCAAGGAAAAACAAAACTTCAAAATCTGAGGTATAGTTTTTATTGAATGTGTACTGCTCTTGCATCATTATAAAGGAGAAATTGCGAGTTAACATTGTAGGTTATAAACTATATAGAAGTACTTTTCCTGACATTCTGGTAAAGCAGAAATTTTAGTATCTTAGTACATTCACATTTGTTTGTTTTATTATTTTCCTTTTTTGAATTTTAAATGGTAAGAAAATTAAGACATAAATTTAGGGGATGCAGAGGAATTGACATGCTTAGTAGGTTCTAAATCTCACTCCATCATGTTGTTGTTGTTGCTGTTAGGTGCCATTGAGTCGGTATCCGACTCATAGCGACCCTCATAGGATTTTCAGTGGCTGACTATTTCAGGATTGCCTTGGGAGTGGATTGCTAGGTCCTTCTCCCATTTTTGTGGTGCTGGGAATTGAACTCGGGGCCTCAGAGACTGCAGCGCAGCGCTCTACCAACTGAGCTAAATCCCAGCCCCCATCATGTTAGCAATATGATATATCACGAATAGTTTAACCTCTCTAATTTGTTTGTTGTTGTTAGGTACTGTTGAGTCAGGTCTGACTCATAGCAACCCTATGTGTGTACAATAGATGAAACACTACCTAACACTGTGCCATGCCCAGCACTATTGTCACTGCTTCTCTGCTATTCATAGGGTTTTCGATGGGTGTTTGTTTCAGGAGTGGGCCCTTGGGTCCTTCTCTGAAGCCTTACAGCACCCAGCCTTCCTAGGCAGTCTCCAATCCAAGAACTGAGGCTCAACCCTTCTTAGCATCTGAGATCTGACTAGAGTGGATCCAGGGTGGTATGGCTGTAGACTCTAATTTTAGAGAGGTTTTAAATAAATTTAGAGAATTTTAAATGAATTTCAGAAATCATCTATGTAATTATGTTTTACTTTTTGTTGTTATTGATTAGGACTACTATATATAGTCAAAAATTTTCTCTTAAAGAGACCATTTGTGTTATAGATCCCCTCCCTTTAGGCCTCTCCTTCTTTCTGTCTTTGTATTTTAATTGATTTTGAAATACTTGAAAATACAAGAATGTTCTTAGGTGGGGCGTGGATAAAAGTTGTCATCCTGATTTTTATTGATATTTATTTCCATTAGTTGAAGGAAGTAAAAATCATGCTAATGTCTAGATGTGTTGTTATTATTCCCTTTAATTAAAAGATCATATCTCTTCTTATTTTCCTGTTTTTTAAATTCATTTAACAAATATTATGATTATGTTATGGACACATAATGTGTTTGACATTGTGAAAAATTAAAAAATATATTAGATAAGTGACCATAAGATAAAGTAGAATGCAAATGGAACCCTGAGTAGTCCTGTTGGTGTTCAGAGATGGCAATGGAGAAGAACTAACACTGAGCTTATAGAGTCCCACCTCCTTAAAATGGACTATTAAGTCCCCACTCTTTGCCAGACATTGTGTTATGCATTTGTATTACATTAATTCATTTCACAACAACTCTAGGATATGTAGGTATATTATATCACCTTTTATGGGTAAGGGCTGGGATTTAGCTCAGTGGGTAGAACGCTGCGCTGCAGTCTCTGAGGCCCCGAGTTCAATTCCCAGCACCGCAAAAATGGGAAAAGGGCCTGGCAATCCACTTCCAAGGCAATCCTGAAACAGCCATTGAAAGCCCTATGAGGGTCGCTATGAGTCGGATACCAACTCGATGACACCTAACAACAACAACAACAATGGGTAAGGAGAGAGAAGATTTAAAGAGGCTAAATAACTTTTTAAAATCACAGGGCTTTGAAAGTAAGATTTTAACATAGGCCTGACTCCAAAGTGTATATTCTTTCTACTTTTTAGAAGAAATCCAGGAAAACTTAGATTCTTTTCAGAAATTTCAGCTGAGCTTAGGAACGATTTTCATATACAAAAATGAAGAATGATCTTGTTATTGAGCATGAGCAAACAAGGAGTTAGGGGAAAGCAATAGGGCACAGGCCACAGTGATGATCATTGAAGCTTCAGTGAAGAATTATTTACATAAATGGAAATAGCGGAAGATAAAGTTGAAAAGGAAGGTTGGAATTAGATTGTATCAGGTTACAACCTGAATTTGAGCTTTCTTCACTAATCATTGGAATACTCAAAATCTTATGGTTTCCTGTCATTTTTTATTAGCCTTGTTTTATAATTAAGGTGTAAGTCACCTTGTATTTATTTCAGTATTTATTTCATACTGCATAGTAGAAGATTTAGAGCGTACAGTGAGTCAAGGAATGAAGCATACAATTTTGTAAAATGAGAAAAAAGGGGAGGGGACTTTAGACATCTTGTTTGACATCCTTATTTTAGAGATGAAGAAGTTTGGAGTCTGGCCGGGCGCAGTGGCACATGCCTGTAATCGCAGCGGCTGGGGAGGCGGAGGCAGGAGGATCGTAAGTTGGAGACCAGAGGCAGTCTGTGTAACTTAGTGAGACTCTGTCTCAAAAAGTAAAAAAAAGGGGGGGGCTAGGGGTGCAGTTCAGTGGTCCAGCACTTGCAGAGCATGCAATCGCGAGGCCCTGGGTTCAACCCCCAGTACCAAAAAAAAAAAAAAAAAAAAGAAGAAGAAGAAGTTTGGAGTCTCAAAGGATTGTGATTTGTTGAAGGTCCCATAGTATAAGAAATTAGACTTGTATCAAAAGTAGGAATAATAATAGTATTTAATAGTGTTAAGTTCCTCAATTAGGATCAAAATTTTTTTTGCTAGTCTGAAAAGTTGATATACATATAGTCTGATATATGATTTCATGTATTGTTTATTTTAAGGAAAGAATCTAGGAAGAGGATGTAAATTTATTTGACTTACTCTTGTATTATCATCACCCCTTTGATAATTCACAAGTTCCTTCTCTATACATATGTTATGACATGCAAGAGAAGCAGCAAAGCAAAAGCAAAACTAAACAAAAAACCCATAGCTATTTTATGTGTTGCTTACAGCTCTTTTCCGTTTGATTGCATTTTCACTTACTTTCCTTTTTAACTAAGCAGAACTACTAGCTGGTCAAGAATGGATGTCAGAAATGGAATAGGTTAAAAAGAGAAAATGGCAAACGATGGAGAAATGCTAAGAATAAGAGAACAAAGCAAGTAGGAGGAGAAATGAGAAAGCACTGTATTACATAGACAAATTTTCAAATTTTTTTAGAATGTCTTGAACTTGTGTAATTTTTTGTTTGTAATGAGAAATTTGAAACTTTTTTGTTTGTGTCAAAAATTTGAAATTCTGCCACCTAGGGTTAGTATTTAAATTATTTCTTTAAAAGCTTCCAGGGAATGCTCTTGTTATATATGGGTAATTTAATGGTATCCCAGTTACTCAAATAGCATATAGAAGTTTTAGTTCTAGTTTTTATAGTATTTAGTGATTTGTTAATGGTGCTTAAATAATAAACCATGGTTGATTTAATAAATCAAAAGTTCATTCATTTGTATAACTGCTTTGTTCCTCACCTGAAAATATTTCTGTGGCTAGTCCACAGAAATCTCTTTGATCCCTTAGTCCTTGTGATTGGGGAAATTGTGTTAATGAATGGTCAATACTACTGAGCAGGCTGCTTTCAATACAATAACATAAAATGTAGTTATATTTTGTAACTAGAATGATGAAGCAAAAATCAGTCCTTAAATATTTGCATTGATAAAAACAGATTCTGATAAGACATAAAAGCATTACTTACATTATTTAAATGTTCCTTTGATTGACTTAGAAGAACAAGCATAATATTGTTAAAACTTTCAATAAATGAAAGCTGTCCATATATTCAAAGGTAGGGGTAGTTGGTTTAAATCTGCTTTTCAGCACACCAATAAATTTTTTTTAAGCTGATGAAAATACTTTTAGGGCAACAGACTCTCATGGAATGGCCTGTGTGATTGAAATTATGTGATCATTAAGTTGTTTTTCATAATGAGTTCAGCCAAATAAGCACATCTACTTTCACTTAATAATTGTTTCTTATTCCAGCATAGGAAAACTTGTTTTCTGCACTTTTCCATCTTGTTCTCAAGGAGAGCTTAGTAGCAAATGCAGACATCATGGAAACCTATAAGCTTTATCTACAATGCCAAAATCTCATGTTGACCTTACAAATTGTAGAGTTATAGAAAAGCAGGGCTCTGAGTATTATTCCTCATTAAAAAAAAAAAAAAAACCTATACTCTTTTAGTCTTATTTAAAATACCTCTTTATAGTAGTCCTATATTACTACTGACATTTATTTTTCCAGCAATATCTAAGAAAATCAGTGAGAACTGTCAAAATAATAAAGTTTATGTTTGTTGGGGTTTTAGCTCTAGCCCGGCTAAAGTTAGGGCCAAACCCACAACATAAACACGTGACCGGTGTCGGGAAAGAAGGACTTCGGGAGACCTTCAGATGGTTGGAGAAGAACAGGGAAGGTTTATTGGTGTGCTCCCCTTATGGAGAGCAAGGAGCAAGCAGCCCCTATAGAGCAAGGCTCTACCCCTTTAAGTGCTGGCTCTATGCCTGCAGAATGCTGCAGGCTAAGTGCTGGTACAGCTCAGCCTTAAAGGCACAGCCACAGCCGCTGGTGTTCAGTTGAGGTCCGATGGCCTTGACTCTCGTGGCCCACCTTCGGAGGCTCTTTGTGGCTTGCTAGATGCCTTTGGCTCTTCGGCTCTTCGGGGCCCCTGGGCTTGATCTCGCCGGCTTGCTAGATGGTCTTGCTGGAGTAGGGAGCGCTGGTCCAGGTGATAAGGTTCAGGAGATGGTCAGAGAGGTGAGGATCCAAGGAGTGATATGGGGTCCAGGAGCCCTGCTTTTATAGGGTCCTGGAGGGGTCACATGGTGGGGTTCAGCCAATCGGGGCACACAGCTGGCAGGTACAGGGGGCAAACGGACATAACTGCCAGGTAGAGACAGTTACTACCTGCACAGTGATGAGGGGAGCCAATCAAAATTATGGTGGTTGAGGCTGGTCAAGCTGGCCGGGGGCCATCTTTGTTCACTTGATGGGAGGGGCTGTTTTGAGCGAGTGAGATGAGCCCTGGGGTCAACTAGGGGTCAGCCCCTCAAGCTGTTATGAGGGACCCTAGCTGGGAAATATTATTTTAAAAATCCCCAACATCCTACTACTCCTTGGTAGCTCTTCCAAGCCTGAATGTGGCCCTATCCAGTTTTCTTAACTTCCTAATTTGAGGTATGACCAATCCCCTTGACATGATGCTGCTACCATTGCTATCCACCACTCATCATGAGGTCCTTATCAGATATAGAGGCCAAGCCCTTGAACCCTCCAAACTGTGAGCTAAATAAACATTTTCTCTTTATAAAGTCACTGTCTCAGGGCTTTTGTTGTAGTAATGCAAAGGAAATATAGTATATTAGGTAAGAAACCTTTAATTTCAAAAAATCATGAATCCCAAGGATTATGCTTGTGACTTTTGATTCCTACTATTCCAAACAACTTTCCTCCTTCCCTTCTTTCCCTTCTTCCTTCTTCTGTTCTCCTCCTTCCCTTCCTTCCTTCCTTTTTTCATCCCTCCCTCTCTCCTTCCTTCCTTCCATCCTTCCTTTCCCTTCCCTTCCCTTCCCTTCATTTTACTGGGAATGAACCCAGGGCCTTGAGCATGCAAAGCAAATGCTCTACCACTGAGCCCCAGACCCATTTCCTACTATTCCACATGACAGATTTAACACCTTATTATAGACAGTGAGGTCCATTGAAATACACCCTCCTTCTACCCTGTGTTGTGAATTTTACTCTTTTTAGAGTAAAAGTGAATATTATAAAGCCTCAAAACAAAATTTTGAAGTTGAAAACTGCTTTTTCCAAATGAACCATTCGGGAACTATCTGCAGAAAAAAATCCAAGGTGATGTGTTAAAAAAAGTAATGACATGTTTTAAGGCTTGAGTACGGGTACTAGTAAAAATTCATTTCATAGAAAAATAAAAAAAAATAATGATAGAACTTTTAAATACTAAGTACTAAATAGCAAAAAAATAGCATATGTTTTAAATTGAACTTACATTTCAGAAGGAGATATTAGAAATATTTTGCTCTAAAGAGCAAAAATAGACAATACCAAAGAAGACAATACCAAAATTATTTTTAAAAGAATTTCAATTTGATATCTATAGTCACTATATAGGGCAACTTTTAAATATTCTGTTTGGGCACATAAAAGGTTTTCTTATTCCCTTTGAAGTTGGCCATCTGATTTTCTTTAGCCACGTGAGCTAAAACATGAGCTTTTCAGAGCAAAAGTTATGAATGTGTAAGATTCTCTATATTCTCTTCCTCATGTGTCACTGGTCACAGAAGCATCTGAGGTGTAGTCTCCATTAGCTGTATCCCTGAATGATGACAGGTGACTGGTGCTTCCCTCCTAATTTACATTAGATATATCATGTGAGCAAGAAAGAAACTTCTGTTAGGTAAGCCACTGAAATTTTTATTCGTCATTATGACTGAAAAACCGAGCCGATCCTGACCAACACAGTGCAGTTATCAGTAGATTGTCATAATTCATCTTATTTACAGATATATTTTAACCTGCTAGTAGTCTCTTTCAATTATCTTGTCATTTGACTTTTCATAAATTCATGTTAATTGCATTAGAACTGTGTGTAAATTAACAAGTGTGGTTCTTCTGATGCATACTGAATCAAGTATTATCTTCATTTTTCAGGTTTAATTCCTATGGATCCATGAGTCAAACTTCTAAATTAGCAGAAATTATAAATGGGAATTAGCTGAGTAAATGCCTGCACTGTTGTAAAATTTTAAGCACTTCATAATTTCACTGTTGTAAAATTTCAAGTACTTCACAAGTTCAAAGTATCTTTCATAGATTTTTTTTTTTCTTTTGCAGTCCTTGGGGCTAAATCCAGGGCCTTGTGCATACTTTGTAAGCACTCTGCCATTGAGCTGCACCTCAAGCCCCCTTTTAAGTTTTAAGTTGAGACAGGGTCTCGGAAAGTTATGTAGGCTGCCTCTAGCCTCAGATCAACTATCCTCCTGCTTCTGCCTCCTGAGTTGCTGGGATTACAGGCGTGTACCACCTTGCCTTCCTTTTCATTGATTCTTAACTACAATCCTGGGAGATAAACAAGGCAAATTTATCCAGGCGTGGAAACTGCAACAAAAGCATTTGTTGCATGCTTAGGGAGCCAGGCTTTGCTTTACGTGCAGCAGGTGTAGGACTTCCTCAACTAATCTTTTTTAATTGTTTCTTTTTGTTTTTCTTTTCCTCTCATTAGGGTCAATGTCCAGGCATTGGGCTAGATGGCGGAGACTTGTTTCTCCTTTACTTTACCTTCTTTTTCCTAAATATTCCTACCAGAGATATAAACTTATCCAAAGCAAATAAATGCATTATATTTTGTCCTCCATGTTGCTGATTGCTAGGGCATCCGTGTCTCATTAAAAAAAAAAAGACAGATAGGTGTTTAGAATATAGCTTTTATTTTCAAATATGTCAGGTGGAGAACAGAAGGGAGACTGTTATATATTTTTTAAAAAGATTAAATCTACATGGAGCAATGTCTTATCAGTAAATTTTACAGGGTTAACAGTTTAGTCATGGACTAAATATAGCTGCAGTATTATAGAATTCTAAAATGTTATTCATACAACTTATGCATATCATATGAGCTCTTATTGGTTTCTAGCCACTACTGTACTGTCCTGCACTTGGGAATGCTATACAAGAGCGTTAATGTTTATTTACAGGTGTTGCTAGCATTTCTCTGATTATGTACATTTAGAACATCTGTTGATATTGACCTGGGAATTCTAGTAAGCAAAATGCATTAACTTTTGACAGAGGCAAGAGGTTTCCTATTTTTTTGAGAAAGTAGACAATAAACTGTATCCATCTTGAAGAATGGCAAACGATTGTCTAGGTGCCCTTGCTCATCAGACTTTCAGTTTCTGTATTCCTACTGTGTGGAAGTGATTCATAGATAAAAGGAGGATTTACTGGGACATTACTTTCTTTTCTTTTTCTTTTTTGTTTGAAATAAGAATGCTAGGCATCTTAAGAATAAATTTTATATTACTAATTACATTGCATAAGAAATCTATTGTCATTGTTTTCAAAAAGTTCCTGCTGATGCAGGTATTTTTTGAAATGCATAAAGATTATTTTCTTATTTTTTATAGAAAGATTTTTATATCTTTATGTTTAAACCTTTAACATATTTTAAAAACAAGTTGCTTAGAAAAGATAAATAAATTTAATAAACTATCCCTTTTCTAATTATGCTTCATTCCACTTTGTATTGATTAGTAAAATGGTTCCTCTTTATCAGAAAGGTATGTTTTCAGTGTTCATCTGTAAAATTGATAGAAATTTTAAAAGTAGAGTATATTTAAAAATGTTTAGTAGCCAAGTCCAGTGGCACATGCCTGTTATCCTAGTGACTTAAGAGGCTAAAGCAGGAGGATCGTGACTTTGAGCCCAGAGGCAGCCTGTGTGAGTTAGCAAGACTCTATCTCAGCATGAAAAAATTAAAATGGGTAGAAAGTTCAGGCTTATGGTAAAGCACTTTACAAAGTATATGCCAGGTGCAACTCCCAAATACTAAAAGAAAAAAGAAAAAAAAAGTTTAGTTATCCAAAAACTATAATAAATAACTTACATAAGAAGTTCAGCTTTTCTTGTCACTTAGTATATAAAGCCTTTCCTATTTCATATTTTTGTCAAAATATGTTGTCGTATATTTAATAAATATGTCACACTGGGTTTGTTTTCACTGTATCTAGTCTTAAAACGATTTGGTTTTTTGACCCCTTTGTTTCTTTTCTTCTTTTTCTTTGTCATTTGTTTCAACGTTGAAGCAAGTCTTACACATTTTGAGTTAGAATAGAAATAGACAATATAAACTAACATAAGGATTCTTAAACCAAAAGCTTATTTTATGGATGCTTTAAAATGTGACAAGTGCAAAAATAGAACTATGCAAAAAGTGGGATAGAATTCAGAAATGGCACATTGTGTTTGTCTTGGAGGGAGAGTGGAAATCACATCTAGGAAAACTTTTATAAGACGTCGTGCCCAAATACAGTGTAAAGGATAAGGATGTTTACCAGGTGATTAGAAGGAGAAAAGCATCCTAGTAGATAAAACAATTATTTGCAAAGTCTCAGAAGACTGACTTAATAGATTGTGTTTCAGCAAGTATAGGTTATTATTGCTGGGATATAAAATATTAGAAGGGTACAAGTGGAGGGACATTGTGAGATAAGCCTGGAAAAATGGAGCCAGATTTAAGAGAGCTCCGTATTCTGCTGAAGAGTCTGGATTTTATCACATAAATGATAGGAAACTAATTAAACTGATGTTAAGCCAGAGAAATAGCATGATGAAATTACTCTTGCAGAAAAGATAACTAGTGTAGCACTGTATAAATGTCAGGGTATTTAGGTGACAAGACTGAAGGCAAAGTATACTAGTTTGCTGACCATGAAAAATCATGGGAAATTTCATGTTCCAAAGGTTATACCATGAGATATGAGAATGAAGGTACTTCCCTTCTTCATTCTTCTTTCTTTCTACATTAAATATAAATTTGAAGATGTAAAACTTTACTATTTTAGAGCTTTCAGAAAAAGGTTTCATAACTATTTATCAAAAAGAAATTGATGTACTACAAAAGGATGGATGTATAGAAATACTGCAGGTATTTTTCTTTCTAGGCTTCAGGATTACTTTTTTGCCACATACAAGTTTATTAAATCATCTTAGAAGGTTGTTTTTGTCAATACAACATGCATTGTTATTGGAAAGACTAAGGAATTTACACAGTCACTTTTGTGTGAATTACTATATATTAAAACTTTTGGATCTAACTCATTAATATTTTAATCTTAATTTATAGATTTTATGAGTCAGGTGTTTTATATAAAATAGGAATAACTTTTGTTTTTTTTAATTAAAAAATTTTTCCTGTTATTGGTAAATGTTCGTGGGGTACAGAGTAATACAGCATTTGCTTTTTCCATTATGCAACTATTACATCACTTTTGGTTACATTTTCATCAATTTACAAGGTTTATGGAACCTTTTGACTAATATATAGGAAAACTCAAATGCATATTTGAGTTATATTCCCCAATTTTTCCTATGTACTCATGAAGTTGCCTCGTTTACATTGAGGTTATCCTCTCCCTCTTTTCCCCTCTGCATTTTTTCCTTCCCATCGCACCATCCTCAATCTTTGTTCCCCTTTGCTAGTTCCCTCCCTCCTCCTTTCTACTCTTTATATTTTCTCTTCTTCACTAAGTTTAACTGTGTTTTGTTTTTGTTTTTGTTTTTTTTTGTGTGCGGTACTGGGGGTTGAACCTAGGGCCACGTGCCTGCATGCTCTGCAAGTGCTGGACCACTGATCTGTAGCCTCAGCCCTTTTTTTTTTTTTTTCCCTTGTTGAGACAGGGTCTCGCTAAGTTATGCAGACTGCCTCTGGTCTCGAACTTGTGATCCTCCTGCCTCTGCCTCCCAAGCCGCTGGGATTACAGGTGTGTGCCACAGCGCCCAGCTCAACTGTGCATTTTTATATGTCTTCGTATATATAGGGCCAGGATTTAGCTCAGTTGGTAGAGTGCTGCTCTGTAGTCTCTGAGGTCCTGAGTTTGATTCCCAGCACCACAAAATGAGAGAAGGACGTGGCAACCCACTCCCAAGGCAATATCAAAACAGTCAGCCATTGAAAACCCTATGAGGGTCGCTATGAGTCAGACTCAACTCGACGGCACCTAACAACAACTTATATATAGGTGTTTTCTTCCTTTAAGTAAGATTCAGTTCCCACATATGAGTGAGAACATATGATATTTCTCTTTTTGAGCTTGTGTTCACTTAGATGACGTTCTCCAGTTCCATCCATTTTGCTGCAAATGACATTTATTTCATTGTTTAATTGCTGAGTAATATTCCATTGTGTATGTGTACCATAATTGTTCTGCCCATTCTTCTGTTGATGGGCATCTTGGTTGGTTCCATATCCTTGCAATTGTGAAGAGTGCTGTACTGAGTATGGAGGTGGAGGTGTCTCTGTGGTATGATGACTTGTTTCCCTTTGAGTATATTCACAAGTGTGGTATAGCTGGGTCATATGGCAGTTCTATTTTTACTTTTCTGAGGTATCTCCATATTGATTTCCAAAGAGATTGAACCAATTTACAGTCCCATCAACAGTGTAATAGGGTTCCTTTTTCTCCACATCACCACCAGCAATTGTTATTTGTTTTGTTGAGCTTGGCCATTAGGAGTAATTTTACTTAATGTTCCGTTAACTCAGAAGTTTAATTCAAACTCTAATTACAAATTTATTCTTTTAAGCATATCAGACTTCTATTAAAACTAGTTGATATAGCAGAATCTTCCAAGAACTGAAACTCCTATAAATGTAATAAATCTTACTTAAAATTAAATAAATCTAAATACCTAGGTTTGAGGATTTAGCTCAGTGGTAGAGGCCTTTGGCTCAGTCCTTGGCACCGAGAAAGAAAATCTAATTATCTTAAATGTGCCAGAAACTTAAAAAAGAGAATTAGTATGTACAACATAGCCCAATAATTACAGAGCCTATGTATATACCTGTGTATTATAGTTCACACTAAAGTATCGCTATTACAGTTTCAGTTTACTTCCCCTAAGAATTGTCTTTCAGCTGGATGTGGTGGCACATGCTTGTAATCCCAGGGACTCAGGAGGCTGAGGCAAGATGACCACGAGTTTGAGGCCAGAGGCTGCCTGCATAACTTCATGAGACCCTGACTCAAAATAAAAAATAAAAAATGGGCGGTGGGTGCAATCTAGTGGTAGAGTACTTGCATAGTATGTGTGGGGCCCTGGGTTCAACCCCTAAGTACTAGGGGAAAAAAGAACTTTCATTCACTCACTATTCATAGTAAACAGAATTATTATCTTTGTCCTTCTGTATCTAAGTTAATAGCTTTTGATTGTTTATTGGAGGTTTGGAAATAGGACATATGACTTAGGAATATTTTTTATGATGGATATCTTTTGTTATCTCCTGAAGATTCACTTTTCTTCCTTCTCTATCCTGCTGTATACCCTGGGATACTCAGTTGTATAGATGATATGAATAACTCCTGTGTCTTCTGGTTTCTGGATTTGCAGTGCAGGTGGGCAATGGACAGGCTTAGCAGGAAATCAGAGGGCAAGGAATGAGATAGGGTATTTGTTTTCATACTAGATTGCCATATGCTGCTGCTGTTGTTCTCAGAACTATAGTTGTACTTGTACTTGCTTCTTTTACCCTAAGGTGGCTATGCCGTTGCTGCTACCCTGTGTTACTATAAGTTATTTTTTAATAACTCTGTACCTTCACATCTGTAAACAGTCCTTTTGTAAATTAGCTTCCTTCATATTATCCAAAGTAGTATGCCATTTCTTTCCAGTTGGAAACCTAAATGGTACATTATCCAGGACCTGTGGTCTTCACTACTAGAACATTTGCTGTTGTTGGTAGCTGACTCATAGCGACCCTCATCTGGTTTTCAATGGCTGATTATTTCAGGATCCTTTTGGGAGTGGTTTGTCATGTCCTTCTCCCATTTTTGTGGTGCTAGGGATTGAACTTGGATCCTCAGAGAGTGTGGAGCAGCAGTCTACCAACTGAGCGAAACCCTAGGACATTAATATTTATGAACTCATGTTTTTAAACTAAGACAACCCAGTCATAACAGTAAATTGTTTTCCACATACCCCAACTCTGTCCTGCTATTCAGGATAATGAGAGATCTTAAATGTTACCACAAGGTTTTACTTCATCATGATAGTGAGATATATATCAAATATATATGAAATTATATATAGATCTGTAATTATTTTTAATGTGTAATTTCCACTCTTAAGATCTGATTGGTGTTGAAGGGATCCTAAATCTCTTATGTAGGATAAAAATGTACTTCTATTTTTCTTTCCTTTTTTCTTTTCTTTTCCTTTTCCTTCCTTCCCCTTCTCTTCCTTCCCCTCTCCTCCCCTCTCCTCCTTTCCCCTTGTCTTCCCTCCTCAGAAGATGTTTTGCATGAGGTCAGTCTTATTTATAAAGACTTTTTGTAGCCTAACATATGCTCTGTTGTGGAGAGTGTTCCATTTGCACTTGAGAAAAAAATGTGTAGTCTTTTCCCAGTATCTCCTCCCAGGCATTACAAAAACAGAATAATTTACTAACAATGTCTGCTCTGCTCTCTGGCAGAGGCCATTGCCCCCCCCCCCCACTTATTACTCAGACTGCCAAATGGAAGAAGGTATGCAACAGTGGCAAGCAAGAATGCTACAAAGCTTTTCTACCATTTCTAAATGGCTTTTTTATTTTCTTGATTCAGCATTCACTTGGTTGCTGAAAACCTTTGCATAATTTCCAAAGCTCTGAAAGTCTCGGCTTGTTTGTTTTGCAGTGTATCTTTAGAGGAATGGGAACTTGGTACCACCTTCAATGTTTTTCTGAGGTCCTGGACCCTCTTTCAGTTAAAATTTTTTTTCTTAGCCCTGCATGGTGGTGCACGCTGTAATCCCAGTGGCTTGGGAGGCAGAGGCAGGAGGATCTCAAGGTCATGACTAGTGGCAGTCTGTGTAATTTAATGAGACCCTGTCTCAAAAAAAGTAAAAAAAAAAAAAAAAAAAAAAAAAAAAAAAAAAATGGGCAGGAGGCGGCAGCTCAGTGGTCCAGCACTTGCAAAGCATGCAAGCACCAGGCCCTGGGTTCAATCCCCAGTACTGCCCCCCCAAAAAAAGAAATTATATACATACATACACACACACATATATATATATATGTAAGAACACTTAACATGTGATTTACCCTTTTAACAATTTTTCAGTGTTCAAAACACTGTCAATGACTATAGGTACAATATTGTATGGTAGATCTCTAGAATTTATTCATTGTGCTTAACTAAAACTTTATGCCCTTTTTTTTAGTAATTCATCCTCTCCTCTCCTCTTTATTCACTTTTATAATCCATTTATATCCCTTGACTATCATTCTGTAATCATCTTGTTTTATTCATATTTCTCTTACCCTCTCCTGATAACCAGAGGTGACAGTATTTTGAGCAAATCACTTCTGAACCTTGACTTATCTTTATAAATTGTGAGTATTTTCCTTTACTTTCTGTCATCTCTTACTGGGTGTTTATAAGTAAAGAAAATAAATAACAAAAAATAAATATAAAATATTTTGTAACATTAATGATTCAATGTTTATATTATAATTTACCAGTGTCTTTGTGTGGGTGGGTGGCTTGGGATTAAACTCAGGGCTTCATATATGCTAGGCAAGTACTCTACCATTGAGCTGCTTCCCTAGGCCCTTTTTTATTTTTTTATTTTGAGACACAGTCTTACTATGTTGCACAGGCTGCCTCTGGCTCTGCACTCATGATCCTCCTGCCTCAGCCTTCTGGGTTGATGGGATTATAAGCGTGCGCCGTAGTACCTGGCTCTTGTTTTCTTTTGTCGGTGAAGTATGAATTTATCAAGAGCCATTAAGTAGAAATAAGTTAAAGTGAAAGCTTTGAGAATCTGTTCTCTATTCCACATATTTTGTCAGCAAATTATGGTTAAAGCAAAACATGCATATTTTTTGGATCACTGCAGTGTAAAATGATTGCCCTTGAGCAAAGAAAGAAATGAGAATAACCTAGGGGAAATCCCACATCATCAAACTTCTTTCAGTCTTTTACAGTTAAGTCTGATTTTAAACATTGCCAATTACACTCTTGCACTTTTGACCTATAATATTAAAATATGAACTTATTTAAAAGTAAGTTTTCTGTATCTTAGGAGATCCTTTCGTTATACTTGTGTAAGTTTTCACTGTTCCTGGCACAACATCCAAAGATCTTATCAGCCATCTGAAAATACTGTTCTTTTAGAGGAAAATACAATAGTAAGTAATGAGGAAGCAGGCTTTAGGTATATTTGTATAAATTAGTTTTTGATTGTAGCATATTATTTTTATAATTTAAAAGCATCCTTATATTCAAATTAAAGGTATGGTGTACTTTCTGAAAAGAAAAAGATATATACCTACTTTCCTTTCAAGATTTACCTAATGTACTCTCTGTATTGCACTCAGGCAATGTTAAAACACCCTTATTACATAATTATTACTGTACTTTTAACAGTTGATCCTTCATTGTCTTGATTGTTTTAAATGTTATTATATAAAGAAATACAAAATTATTCCATAGACATACTTTGCCATCCATCCTCTTGCAACCCATGTATTAATGTATTAGAGCTTATTAAATATTTGACTTGCATAGATATTCAGATTTGACAGACATTAAGAGATAGGGGCATTAAAACCTTTGTTCTTTATGTGTTACATTGTTTTGTTTACTGGCCCCCAAATATGTATAGGAATAGTAATATTTATACTGGTTTTATAATCTTTATAATAGATATATATTTTCAAATTTTATAATGAAAATTGTCCTGTGAAGCTGACACCCAGTCCAAGAAAATTAAATAGTTACAGAAAAAAAATTCAGTAGAAAATAGTATGATGTTTCAATATATTCTACATGAGAAATGACTTGAGCATGTTATGCTATTTTTAAAATATTAAGTATGAGAGCTAGAGTTTCTTGTTTAGATAGTTCTAAAATATTTGATTAAATTAGCCACCGTGTGTGACCATTTTTAAAATTTGCACAATGCACTGTTTATGTCAGCAAAATTCCATAAAATAAGTCTTAAAAACTGTTCAGGTTCTGGTAAGATAAGTACATTAATTTTGGTTTCCAGAACTCATAATTTTCTATGAGAAATTATCCCTGGTTTTCTGGCTTGTTCTGAAAGACATTTTATACTGTTTGTAGAAAAATGAATAATGAGGACTCAAAGAGTTTTCATACAAACATAGCAATTAAAGGGAGTTAAATCTTTGTTCTCTCTGAGGAAATAAATGCTTAGAAAATTCTTACTGTAAATATGATTATAGCAGTTTCCCAAAGCCAATAAAATAGGTATTTGGTCAGCTAATGAAAAATTCAGTCAATGCAATTAAGCAGCTAATGTGAAGACATGAATCAGAATTTCAAAGCTGCTGAGAACCTCTTACCGTCGCCACATAGGCTCAAGTGCTTTTCATTCAAGTCTTGGTAGTGTAATTTCTTGTTCAAGGAAAACTTTAGGAGTAAGAATATTTCCAAACCGATGACTTACTATTGTGTTTAGAAAGGATTTCTTGAGAGATAGGTAGCACTTTCTTTCTTAAAAAAATTCATCTTTTGAGTCTGTATGTCATGAAAAACTTCTTATTATGAAAAGAGAGAAGTCAGGTAATTTGTTCTCAGTCCAGAACTCTTTACTAGGAAAAACATAGATTGTTATATGAAAGAATTCTCTTTTTTTGCCACATTTTTATTAGTAACTTTTTAGTTAATGTACAGCTTAATGGTTTTCATTATGCTATTTCCATACATGCCTATCACTGTACATTGCTCATGTTCATATCCTAGCATATGTATGAAAGAATTCTAATTATGTGTTTTCCTTCTTCTGGGTTTTTTTTTTTTTTTTTTTTTTTTTTTTTTTTTTTTTTTTTTTTTTTTTTTTTTTTTTTTTTTTTTTTTTTTTTTTTTTTTTTTTTTTTTTTTT
>VMDO01001893.1:0-36951 GCA_007922755.1 Pedetes capensis | reverse complement strand
TTTATTTTTGAGACAGGATCTCACTAAGTTAAGCAGACTGCCTCTGGTCTCGAACTTGTGATCCTCTTACCTCCGCCTCCCATGCCGCTGGGATTACAGGTGTGCACCACCTTGCCCGGCTCCCTTGTTCTTATTCAGAGTAAATTTGAATACAAAATAGATTCCTTATAGGAAACACTTTACAATATAGGACCATACCTCAGGCTAAATAAATTTGGTCATTCTCCTCTTTAACCACAAGATAAGAAAGGCATAGGTCATTTTGGAGGTACATGCTAAAATTCTTTTTTATAAGTGGAGGTGTATTTCTTTATGAATCAAGATCACATGAGTATTTCTACTGTCTTAATTATATTTTGACAAAATAGGACATTTGCATGTAGAGTAATTGGAAATGTTTTCTTAAGTGTATGAATTATTGTTAAATTAGTTCATTAAATATAGCTGGAGAAAATCACACGGGTGAGCAGATAGGTGCCACTCATGAGTTATTTTGCACACACTTATAGTTGGCTTCTCTCTGTCATCCTGTAATAGCTAACCCAATCACTACCCTCCCAAATGTCACTCCCATTTTGCCCCCTTTACACTTAACAACTAACCTTTTCTCTTATAACATAGAGAAAATGTATGCATGAACATATTCCCTCAAAATCCATACTCTATAAAGCTGTCTATATTTGCTATTGTTAACTCCTTCTATCTATTCTTAGAGGCAAAATGGCCTTTCTACCTGTGTTCCATGGCCCACTTTGCCATTCTACTCAAGGGTAATTACACTATCAAATAGATCTCCACCTTTACATCTCCTCTCTGTTAGAATTTTTCCTTCAACACATGAATATATTCAAACTTCCATCTTGAAACAACATAGTCATATCTTCAACTGCGAGTCTCTTGACTACTGCCCTTTCTCCTGTATTCAACATCAAAGTATTAAAAGTCTTATACTTTCTTTCTCCACTGCCTTGTTTCTCATTCATCCACCAAACTTAGTGTGATTTGCCTGTTACTTAGTAGAATCTGATTTTGCTAATTCACTGTTGACTTTCTATTTACAAAATTTGGTGTGTAACTTATGGTGCTTATTTAACTCTTTGCTGATGTGGGGAAAAGGGAACACTCTTATGTTGTTGGTGGAGCTGTAAATTGGGGCAACCACTGTGGAAATCAATATGGAGGTACCTCAAAAAACTAAAAATAGATCTACCATATGACCCAGCTATAACACTATTGGGAATTTACCCAAAGGGAGATGGGTCATCATACCACAGAGACACCTGCATCTCCATGTTCAATGCAGCGCTTTTCACAATAGCAAGGATATGGAATCAACCAAAGTACCCTTCAACAGAAGAATGGATAAAAAAACTATGGTATATATACACAATGGAATACTACTCAGCAATCAAGAAAAATGAAATAAGGTCATTCGCAGCAAAATTGATGGAATTAGAGAAAATTATTTTGAGTGAACGAACACGAGCTCAGAAAGAGAAACAACACATGTTCTCACTCATATGAGGGAGCTGATTCAAAATTACAAGAAGGAAAAATCCTATTCAAAGGTTGTATCATAATAAAAGGTGGGGGAAGATAAGAATGATGACAGTATAAATGGACTAGAAATCGCATGTAATTGTTCTAACAAGATAAAAACAAAGACCACTACAGGAAAAGTTTCTATCTTAAACAGAAATGGAACCCAAGAACATATAAAAAAAACACTACTAAGTAAAAGATAGAGAAGACTTAGATGGGAAACTTAGATGGGAAGGGCGGGAGGGGGGCAAGCATAGGGGAGGGTAAGGGATAACCTATATGAATAATGTTTATCAAAATGCATATATGGAAATGTCACAATGAAAAGCATGTCAAAATGAATCACATTAAGATGTACATTAAAAATTTCTAATAAAAAACAAAAAACTCTTTGCTGATACACTCTCTTATTCTTTAAGCTGTCATTTCTTTCTTTGTGATACCCCTATACTTCATTTCCTTTCTTCCTCTGACTTCTTTACAAGATGATCAAAACATAGGGTGAATGTTTAAAATAAAAAAATTACTACAGTAAAAATCTATTGTAGAACTGCTTGAGAAAGTGGCAAGAACAATGGGATAAGTGTAGTTGAAGCCAGGGGGAGGATTTTGAAGGGGATTAATGGCAATATGTCTTTTACTTAATAATTTTTTTTATTTTGATATCCACATTTTTTAAAATCACACTTCACAAATCTTTTTGGCCAACTCTTCTTCCTCTGCTAAAGTTGTTATCCTAGAAGAGCCTTCCTTGCCTGTAGGTCCCATTCACTATCATTTACTGAGTACCTACCACATGCCTACTAGGCTTTGTTCTAGAAACTTGTACATTGTTCTAGATAATTTATAACAACCCTAAATAGTCATATACTTTTCCTGAGACCACTAGTAAGGATGTCGGATTTAACACCAAATATTTGATTCTAAAGCTATATTGTAATAACATATTAGTCAGTTTTGACTGCCATAACAAAATACCATAGATGTGGTGACTTAAACAGAAATTTATTTCATAAATCTGGAAGCAGCTGGAAAATGCAGCCGATTTTATTGCTGGTGAGGGTTCTTTTCCTGGCTTCTAGATGGCTGCCTTCTCTTACATCCCACAACGGCAGTGTCCTCATATTGGTAAGTAGGAGGGGGGAGATCAAGCACTCTGGTATCTCTTGTCATGAAGACACTCATTCCATTATGAGGGCCTCTCCTTCAATACCTCAGGTAATCCTAATTGCCTTGCAAAGGCTCCATATCCATATACTGTCGCATTGGGAGTTAGGGATTCAACACATGAATTGGGGCAAGGGGCACGATTAGGTCCACAGCAAATAGTTTTCACACTTTTTAAAGGAATAGAGCTGTTTTTTAAAAATAAAAATTTGTTTTTAGGTGTTGTTGAGTTGGTGTCCAACTCATAGCGACCCTCTGTACAACAAACGAAACAGTATTGTGGTGCTTCTCTACTATTCATAGGGTTTTCAATGGCTGATTTTTTGGGGGGAGTGGGTTACCGGGTCCTTCTCGCAAGCCTACAGCACCTGGCATTCCCAGGTAGTCTCCCATCCAGTGACTAACCAGGCCCTAAGCTGCTTAGCTTCCAAGATCTAACGGGATTGGACGCCACAGTGGTACAGCTGTAGACAAAATCTTATTAGGACCCCTAAATATAAAGTATATAAAAGTAGATCTACTTTGTTACGGTGGAAGTGCTAGGTCCAGAACAGCCACTGACAACTTGGACTTTCTTCTGTTCTACCTTGACAGTGCCCATAGATTCTTGCTCAGAATCCAAAACAGTGATTTATGTTTAATCACAAGCCTGTGTTTATTTTATTTTAAACTCAGATTTCCAAATGGACCCTGAACATTTCTGTTTTACTACTTGTGTGTCTGACCAGTGCCTCAGTTTTTTATGTCCCAAATGGAACTTACCTTCATTGTGAAACCTTTTCCAACTTTGTATATTTTGTGGTGAAACTTCCTAGCCCAGCCAATCTTGCAGCCTTGAGTCTTGGGAATATTTATTTTATGAAACATTTAATTTTTTCCTTTCTTTTAGAGTGATGAAAGAAGGAATCTACATTTTTAACTATAAGGCATTTTAATAATATATTGAAGCAGGTTCTATAAAATCAAACTTCTAAAACTCATGATTTTGGGCAAAAAAGTCATATGTAACTTATTAGAATGTGTTTTTTTCTTTTTAAATTATATGAGCATGTTCATGGTTACAAAGTATTGCCAAATAATTTAGTCTGGAAGCAAAAGGGAATACTGAAAATAATGGTATTATTTTTAAGTAAGAGGAAAATATTTTCTTTACACATGAAATTTTTTGATCCAAATGAGATTTCACGAATTAAGTGACTAGTCTATTAAAGCATTCAATTTCAAAAAAGTTTCATTTCTTGTACCATTGATTGCATTCACACATTACTTCTGATAATTGGCATAGATTTCTTTTCCACCAAAATGATGATGTGGTTTTACTTTTGGAAGAGAGTGCAAGTTTTCTGTAGGCTTAAGTATTAAAAATCCTTCTTTAAAACTTGAAATTGTTTTATGTTAAATTAGAACTCTTGGAGATTAAACTAGAACTCTTGGAGCTTTTTCAGATTTTACTGTTATCTGGCCCCTTGAGTTAGATATTTTATGAACCTTATTACATTTTATGAACTCTATTTACTTGTTGAAGAATAGAGTTTTCCATAATTAAGAGTAAACCTGAGTTATTTTATTCACCTGATATTGTCTTTGCTTGTATTGGTTGATTTAGAGATTTATTTGAATTGTTGACATTATTCAGTTTTCAGTGTGTGAAATACAGCTTTTGAGGAGAATGTGTTTTGAATGGAAAAATAAATATATTACAAAATCTCTACCTTTGGATATGTCCAGTCCTGTTTGATTTTATTTTTCTTTGCATTCATAGTTGTACTCCATTATACTATATAATGAGTATAAAATTGAGTATAAAGTTGTTTAACACAGTGAGAGTTCAGCTGGTAAGATAAAGGATATATTAAAATCCAAAAGAAATTTTCAGGTACACACATTTAAGAAAATACAAATATTTACATTTTAAATAAAGTTATTTTTCGCTGTATATCATACCCCATCTCTATGTTGTTATTTTAGGTATCTTCTAATTTCTAGGAAGTCTTCCTAACCTCCTCAGTGATAGATATACAAACTAGCTTCCATTTAACCCTCTTTTGTTTTCTCCACATTTTCATAATTTGTGGCAGTAACTGTTTTCCTACTCTCTTTTATGTTTGCCAACTATTATCATAGTCACACTTTATATCTTAGCCAAAATGTTAATTAATTTATTTTTTTAAATTCTAACTATTCTGTATTAGAAGTTAGGATTTTGTTTTGATTTGTTTTTTGTTGAGACAAGGTTTTACTTTGTAGCCCAGGCTGTTCTAGAACTTACTGCTTAGACCAGGATGGCCTTAAACTCGTGCAGATCCTCTTGCCTCAGCCTCCTGAGTGCTAGGATTACAGGCATGTCCTACCACACCTGACAGGATGATTTTTTTTAATTATTATTTTATTTATACATATTTGTGGGGTCCAGAGCAAATAAGTCATTTGATATATCCATATGTAATTATTATATCAGTTTTGCTTATACTTCCACTTCCTTAAGCAGCATAAATGAAAGAAAAAAATTCATAGAGTTGCATCCTATATTTTGCATTTTTTTCCCTTTCTTTCCCTCTCTATATTGTACCCCCTCCCTTTCTCCCTTTTCCCATCATCCACTCCATTAGTACCCCCCCCCCATATCAGGTCCACTTGTATTTTCCATTCTTAGATAAGTATGATTGTACGTTTACACACACAGACACACACGTATAATCTTTTTCCTTTAAGAGTAGATTTAGCTCCTGCATATGAGCAAGAACGTGGTATTTTTCTTTTTGAGTCTGGGTAATTTCGGTTAACACAATATTCTCCAATAGAATGATCGTTTTAAAAAATAATGTTTGTTCAGTGAATAAATATCTTATTGTCAAGCAGCTTGCATAGAAGGGAATTTATAATATTTATAAATAGCCATAGTTTATACAAGATAGTTAGAGGTCAAGTGTTTTTTGAATTCAGAGAAAGAAAGGAGTAACTCTTCCCAGATAATGCAATAGAGATATAATCTAAAATACTTGCTGAGTATTTCAAACATGAGGAAGTAGAGAGAGTAATAAAAAAGAAATATAATAATTCTGCCATCCAAAATTAGCAAATGTTATTTTCAAAAGTCTAAAATTTGTATTAGTCCTCCTTTTGAACAAAACAAAGACCCGAGAAGGCTTAAGACTTCCCTTTATATTTTTCCCTTTATATTTACCTTTATATTTATGTATTTATACTTCCCTTTACATTTCCTCAGACTTCCCTTTATATTTCCCTTACTATTTTTGTTACCAGTTTGTTTTGTTGTTGTTTTGGGCTAACCTTTGGTCCTTTCTTCCTACTCTTCCTATTGGAGCTTAATGTCCTTTTTACTAAAGCACCTCTTTAATGTTTCTTTTATATTTAAAAAGATAATTTTTTTTAGCTTTGTTATGTTCTCTGTGTTTTTCTCACATAAATCTTTTAAAAGTTCACTAATTTTCCCTCCATCTGTGGGTAATCTTGCTTAAACTGTTCATTGAGATTTTTTATTTTAGTAATTTCTGTTGATCATTTTCATATTATCCTTTTCTTGCCTTATGTCTCTTTCTTCTCTTTAGATATTAAATATACTTCTTTTAAAAGTTTCTTTCAGACTATTATCTGAGGTTCTGATTGTACAAATCTTTTCATTCCTTATATCTTTGGCTGTTTTGTTTTGTTTTGCTTAGTTTTGTTTTGTTTGGTTTTTCTTTCCATGGTACTGGAGAGTTGAACCCAGGGCTTCATCCATGCTTTTTGTAAGTGCTCAACCACTGAGCCATACCCACAGGCCATTTTTTTTACTTTAGGTTTTGAGACAGGGTCTCACTAAGTTATGCAGGCTGCCTCTGGCCTCAAACTTGCAATCTTTCTGCCTCTGCCTCCCAAATCTCTGGGATTATAGGCATGTACCCCTGCACCCAGCTCTGACTTTTTTTTTTTAAATAAATGAGTTATTGCAATTTTTGTTGTTATTAATATGAACCCCTTTTTATTGGGAGTGGCTTTCCCATAGACCTTGGATTACGGAGCATACTGCATATAGACTCATATTTGTTTCTACCAGACTCCTGTGGGCTTCCCTGAATCTGGACCAGTTGTTGTTCTTAATTTCTTGGGGATAGAGTAGCCTTAGGTATTCTGATGTCTGATATATGATTTCTTTTCCACCCATAGCCCTAGATAGATTGTAAACTTTCTTATGACCTTCTTGTGACTGTCTCCATGCTAGTCAGCAAATTTTTTTTTCTATAAGTTATTTCACAGATGGGACAATATTTTATGAATGTAGGTTATACTGAGGGAGCCACATCTATTTCCAGCTTCCTATCTGACAGAACTGAGTCCTGTCTCCTATTCCTACATGGATATTGAATCACTGGTATCCAAAGCCTTCCCAAACTTCAGCCAGGAAGTTCACAGCTCTTGAGTTCCTGAAGTTTTTGTTTAGGATTATTGAGTACTTTTGTTTGTTATAGTTTATATATAACATTTCGATGTTGGACAGGTAAACTTCTCGTGTCTGTTCAGAATTGAGTATGTGGCATTTGAACCCTGGTTTTGGAAGACAGGCAATGGTAAGGGCATTCATAAAGCATTTCAAGAAAAGGAAACAACTTGAGCAAAGATACAGAATGAATAGTTTTGAGGCTTTAACAGAGAATGACAGAAAACCTCCTCGTTGACTTTGGCTTAAGTTCAGTGTAATAGAGATGATTAATGGAAAATATATTTGGAAAGGGGGTTGGAATCAAGTATAGTAGGCCTTGAATGGTAGGCTAAGGAGTTTGGACTTTGTTCTTCACAGAGATGGAAGGCAACAAATGTCTACTTATATAGGAATCATCTCCCACGTATCTGTTAGCTTGTCATGCTGTGAGGGCTTATGTGTTGCTGTGAGGCTGAAAGCTATGCCACCTGTATTTCAAATACCAGCAGGGCCACCCATGGTGGACAGGTTTCAGTTGAGCTTCCAGACTAAGACAGAGTAGGGAGTAGGATCTGGCAACCTACTCCTGAAACAATTAGCCATCGAAAACCCTATGAATAGCAATGAAACACTGTCAGGGTGCCAGAAAATGAACCCCCCAAGCTGGAAGACATTCAAGAAACAATAGAGGAAGAATTTTCTCCTCAAACTTGAGTTGATCTTAATGATAAGAATGGAATAAAGCCCCTGAGACTTCCTTTTGCTGATGTGGACAACTCAAAATGAGAAGAAACATAATGCCTGCAACAAGGGGCTCAAACAAAAAGATCATGTGCATGGCACAGTGTTGAGTAGTGTTTCATTCAGTTGTGCATAAGTTCACTGTGAGTTGGATTTGAGTCAGTGGCACCTAACAATAATAACAACATGGGAGTCACGCATCACTTTACCATAAGAAGATTAACTTGGTAACCATGAATAGGTTGGGGTAGAGAAAGCATACTATAAATGGGGAGGTCATTTATGAGACGTTTAATAGTAGTCCATGAATAACAATAAAGGCTTGGTGTGGTGGTTTATATTCCCAGTACCCTTGAAGGCTGAGGCAGGAGGATTGTGAATTTCAGGCCAACCTTGGCTACCTAGCAAGACCCTCTCTCCAAAAAACAACAAAAAAGATCATAGAAAACCTGAAATAAGAAAACAGTAGTGGTGATGAAGATATGTGGAATAAGAGAAGGGAGAAGCAGTGAGAGTGGAAATTAATTTAGCATTTAAATTTTTGAAGTAACACTAGTCTCTGCAAACTGTTTGCAAGATATACACTTGTATGTTTGTGTCATACAAATGCATTATATATGTGTGTGTATATACGTAAATATTCCTCACATACCTTTTAATGTGTAGATATTGGCAATTTAGTTTGCTGTCATGCTATGATAGTAGATTAACAAGCAAGTACTCTCCTTTTAAGTCTCCATTTGAATCTTCAAAAGTGGATAAAAAGAAAGGAAGGGAGAGGGCAATACTACATACTAATTAGCAGAGGATAAAGCATTTGGGAAATTTGGCCTGTGAAAGACCTATGTCTTGTGAAAGAATATTTTATATTAATAGTATCAAAAAGAAGCCACAGGACAGATACCAGATTCTTTACATACATTTTCTTTTTTAAATTTTTTATTCGTATATATTAATTATACAAAATAATGAATTTTATTATTATATTTTCATACATATATGAACCTAATATACTCTGATCACATTCATATTCTGTTAGCCTTTTTTGTTCCCCTTTTGTCTTCTTGCTATTGCCCCTTCTCTTCCTTAATAATTCCACTTCTAATTTCATGTCATTTTTAAAAATGTCTGGATTCTGCATGTGAGAGAAAACGTGCCAGTCTGGCTTATTTTGAGTCTGGCTTATTTTGCTTTAACATGATGATCTGTAGTTCCATGCATTTTCCTGCAAATGACATAATTTTGTTCTTTATGCCTGAATAATGCTGCATTATGTACATATACCACATTTTCCTTATACATTCATTAGCTGACAGATACCTAGGCTGATTCCATATTTTGGCCATGTGATTAGTGCCACAATAAATATGGGTGGGCAGGCATCTCTATTATAAGCTGACTTTATTTCTCCGGGTCTATATCCTGGAGTGGCTGGATCACATGGTACTTCTCTTTTTAGGTTTTAGAGGGACCTATATACTGATGTCCATAGTGACTAGGCCTGCAGCTGTAGCCCTGCGGCATCGGATCCCGGCAGATCTCGGAAGCTAAGCAGGGTCGGGCCTGGTTAGTACCTGGATGGGAGACCGCCTGGGAATACCAGAAGCTGTAGGCTTGGGAGAAGGACCTGGCAACCCCCTCCCAAAAATCAATCTGCCATTGAAAACCCAACAGCAGAGAAGCACTGACAATAGTGTTTCCCCTGTTGTACGGAGGGTCGCTATGAGTTGGATACCAACTCGACGGCACCTAACAACAACAACATAGTGACTAGACTAATTTACATTCCTGCCAACAGTGTACTGTAGGTCCTTGTTCTATTTCATGTGTCCCTAGTGTCACTGTCATTGTTCCACAAACACTCTCCCCATCCTCTCACCCCAGCCCCACCTCAGTGCCTTATCACCTTCTCCAGGATTTGTTGTTTGTTTTCTTGATGGTAGCTATTCTGACTGAGATGCAATGGCATCTTAGTGTAGTTTTGATTTGTATTTCCCTGATGGCTAATTTACATACATTTCTTAATCTTCTAAAAACTACTGTGAAGTAGTAGTATTGTTTTCTTTTAACATGTAAGGAAACTGAAGCTTGAAAAATTAAAGCACTTCTCAAAATCATAATACTGGTAATTGTCCAGGGAGGGATTCAAACCCAAATATATCTGTTTCCTTTGTACTTTCTACTAAACCATGCTATATCTAGGTATTTATGTGGTGCAACATAAAAAAGGGAAATGACACATGGGAGAAGATAGATCTGTATTTAGTGATTCTGCATCAGCAGAAAACTACCTCAATGAGAAGAGTTTTCCTTCTATAAACTTAAGAAGGTGCTTAACCCACTCGAGAGAGGGGATTTAAGTTTAATTTTTTTCATTCAGGAGATACTCTCTTGAAATGCTGGGCCACAGCAGTGAGCTGTTGCTTATTGGCCATTTGATCACAAGAGTAAACAACAGATAGACTACAGTATATTGTGTTGCTAAGCTAGGATGTTCCATATGTTGTTGTTGTTGTTGTTGTTGTTAGGTGTTGTCAAGTCGAGTCCGACTCATAGCGACCCTCATAGGGTTTTCAATGGCTGACTGTTTTGGGATTCCTCGGTAGTGAGTTGCCACGTCCTTCTCCCATTTTGCAGTGCTGGGAATCGAACTTGGGATCTCAGAGACTGCAGAGCAGCGCTCTACCAACTGAGCTAAATCCCAGCCCAGTTCCATATGTTAGGTGTAGTAAATGCACTTTTGACTTAACTATATTTTCAATTTTGGGCTGGGATTTAGCTCAGTTGGTAGAACGCTGCTCTGCAGTCTCTGAAGTCCCGAGTTCAATTCCCAGCACTGCAAAAATGGGAGAAGAAGGTGGCAATCCACTCCTGAGGCAATCCCGAAACAATCAGCCATTGAAAACCCTATAAGGGTCGCCGTGAGTTGAACACAACTCATGGGCACCTGACAACAACAACAACATATTATCAATTTAAAATGGATTTGTTGAAATGTAACCCTATTACAAGTTGAGAATGAACAAAGGGTATCTATTTACTTGTGTCTTTTAGCCTCCTTCCTCAATAATTTATAGTTTTCAGTATAAAGATCGTGAACTTCCTTGGTTAAATTTCTTCCTAAGATTTTATGTTGTTTTGTTTCCCTTCCCCCCTTTTGTAGCTATAGTAAATGGATTTGTTTTGTTTATTTCTTTTTTGGATAGTTCCTTGCTAGTGTGCACAAATCCTGTTGATTCTATATCCTAAAATTTTACTGAATTTATTTATGCTAGTAATTGTTTAGTAGAGTCTTAGGGGTTTTTGATAAGTAAAGTCATGTCAGCCTTAGAGACAATTTAATTTATTCCATTTTGGAAGTGTTTTATTTCTTTTGCTTGCCTAATGTTATGGCTAGGACATCCAGTACTATGTTGAATAGAAGTGACAAGAGTAGACATCCTTGTCTTTCTTGTTCCTGATTTTTGAGAGAAACCTTTCAGCTTTTTATAGTTAGTGTCTTGTTAGTTGTGAGCTCATCATGTTTGGTCTTTATTGTGTTGAAGCACATTCTTCCTACACATAGTTTTTTGAGTTTTTTTTTTTTCTTATCATGAAAGTATTTTGAAATTTGACATATACTTTTTGTACTACATTCTGTTACTGGGGTATATCACATCTACAGATTAGTAGATGTTGAACCATCTTTGCATCTCTGGGGTAAACCCCACTTGATCAAGGTGTATTGATTCTTTCAATGTTCTGTCAATTCTAGTTTCCTAGTATTTTGTTTAGGATTTTTACTTTTATATTCATGAGGGATATATTGCTCTATAATTTTCTTATAGTGTCTTTGTCTGGCATTGATATCAGGGTAATATTGGTTTCGTACAGTGAATCTCTTACAGGCACAATATACTTACATCTTTTTAAAAAATTATTTAATTATGCTATATCTTCTTTTAAATTAGTATACAGAATGACAGATTTCATTATGATTTTCATACATGTGTATTATGTTATTGTTGTTTTTAGGTGCCATCTAGTTGGTATCCAACTCATAGCAACACTGTGTACAAGTGAAATACTATTGTTAGTGCTTCTCTACTATCCATAGGATTTTCAGTGGCTGGTTGTTTTTGGGAGTGAGTTGCAGGGTCCATCTCCCAAGTCTACAGCACCTGGTATTCCCAAGCGATGTCCCATCTAAGCACTAACCACGCCCTACCCTGCTTAGCTTCTGATCTGATGGGATCAGACACCACAGGGGTACGGCTGCTATAATTAATATAAATTTATTGTATATTTCAGAATAGTTAAAAGAATTGATCCTAAATGTTCTTGCCTCAAAGAAATGACAAATGTTGGAGGTGATGTTGTTGTTGTTAGGTGCCGTCTAGTGGTGTCCGACTCATAGCCACCTTCATAGAGCTTTCGATGGCTTATTATTTTGGGATTGCCTCAGGAGTGGATTGCCATGCCCTTTTCCCATTTTTGCAGTGCTAGGAATTGAACATGGGACCTCAGAGACTACAGAGCGGTACTCTACCAACTGAACTACATCCTAGCCCCATTGGAGGTGATAGACATGCTAATTATGCTGATTTGATCATTATACATTGTAACATGTATTGAATTATTATACTGTACTCCATATAAATGCATAATTGTTATCAATTTTTTTTAATTATTTTTTCCTAGGGAGATGACACCCTAGGCTTCCATTCTGAACTTGGATTCTCCTTGTATGCCCAAGTATAGTTGTGCTATCTAATCACAAATTTTCTCTTCACGTGTTCTGGGGAGTAATCTCTTTCGAGCCTTCAGCTGCTTTTTCACACCCAAGGGTCCAGGGCAGTGGGTGAACAATAGTGGAAAGATCTGGGCAGAAAAGATTTTTAAAAATGTTAGTTTGCCAACCTCCTCAAATGCCTAAAATCTTCTGTCTGGGGCTTCCTAGTTGGGGTTTTGAGCACCAAGTCAGACAAAAGACACTGATAGAGGAATGGAGTTTGAAGGAAGACATATGAGTGTATCCATTTTGAGTTGACTCTTGTGCAAATTGAGAGGTACGGGTCTGTTTCATTTTTCTGCAGATGGATATCCAAGTTTCCCGACACCATTTGTTGACTAGGCTATCTTTTTTCCAGTTTGTGTCCTTAGCCCCTTTATCGAAGATCATGTAGTTGTATCTGCCGTACATAGGGTCGTTATGAGTTGGACTCGATGGCACCTAACAACAACAACAACAACAACAGGTTCTCAAAGTAATTCCTGGTAATCCTCTGTATTTTATTTGTATCTGTTGTAATGATCCCTTTTTCATCTCTAATTTTATTAATTTGGGACCTCCCCTTTTTGGTAAATTTGTCGATTTTGTTTATCTTTTCAAAGAATGAGCTCTGCGTTTATTTGATTTTTTGTATTTTGTTTTTGTAGTTTCCAATTCATTCATTTTTGCTTTGATCTTTATTATTTCTTTTTGTCTAGTAGTTTTGGGATTAGCTAGTTTTTCTAATGCTTTAAGGTATATCATTAAGTTATTAATTTGAGCATTCGATAATTGTTTTAATATAGGCACTCATGGGTATAAATTTCCCTTGTAGGACTACTTTCACTGTGTCCCAGAGGTTCTGGTAGGTTGTGCTTTCATTTTCATTTGATTCTAGGAATTTAAAAAATTTCCTCTCTGTCTTTTCATGCCTGGAATGAAACCAATTTGATAATGGTGCATGATCTTTATAATGTTTTGTGGAATTTGGCTTGTCAGGAATTTACTGAGAATTATTGAATCTATTTTAATCAAAGAAATTGATTGTTAGTTTTCATATTTAGATGTCTTTATCTAGTTTTAATATCAGGGAAATACTGAATGAGTTTGGTAGCATTCTTTCCCTTTTGTATGTTATGGAATAGTTAGATGAGCATTGGAATTGCTTCTTCCTTAAAGGTCTGGTAGAATTTGGCAGTGAATCCATCCAGTCCAGGGCTTTTCATTGTTGGGAGTCTGTTAACTGCTTTCTTGTTGATTGTTACAAGTTTGTTTAAGTTGTTTATATACTCTTGATTTAATTTTGGTACATCAAATGTGTATGGCTTCATCATCCTGTAGATTTTGCAATTTTTTTTGAAGATTGGTTTTTAAAGAATTTCTTAAAGATCCCCTGGGTTTCATTGATATCTTTTATAATTCTCACCCCCTCTTATCTCTTAATTTTACTTATTTATTTATTTATTTATTCATTCATTCATCCATTCATTGTTACTGGGACATTGAATCCAAGGCTTCATGCATGCTTTTGCAAGCACTCTACTGTTGAGCCACACCCCAAGCCCATTTTTTACTTTTATTTTGAGACAGTCTTGGTAACTTACAGTTTACCTCTGGCCTCAACCTTGTGATCCTCCTGCCTCTGCCTCCTCAGTCGCTGGGATTATAGACATGTACTACCATTCCTGGCTCATCTCTACCTTTATTAATTTGGGTCTTCTCTCTCTCTCTCTCTGTTTGTTTGGCTAAGAATTTTTCAATCTGATTTATCTTTTAAAAGAAGTAACTCTTTGTTTCATTGATTCTTGGTATTGTTCTTAGTGTCCATTTAATTAATTTCCTCCCTGATCTTCATTATTTCTTTCTGTTTACTAACTTAGAGTTTGGCTTGTTCTTATTTTTCTAAGACCTTGAGGTACATCATTATTTATTTGAGTTCTCTTTGGTTTTTTAATGTAAACACTGCCATAGCTATAAACTCCTGCTTAGAAATGCTATTGCTATATCCCAAGGGTTCTAATATATTATTTTTTTATTTTCATTTATTTCTAGGAATTTTAAAAATTTATTTTCTTCCCTGATTTCTTCAGTGACTCACTGATCATTCAAGAGTATATTGTTCAATCATCATGCTTTTGTATAGTTTCTGTAGTTCTCTTGCTTTTGATTTCTAGTTTTTTAACATTATGATCTCATATGATACAATAAATTATTCTAGTTATTTTGTATTTGTTAAGATTTGCTTTATCACCTAAAATGTGATCTATTTTGGGAAAAGTTCCATATACTGCTGAGAAGAATGTGTGTTACACAGCTGCTGGATGGATTATTCTGTATTCTGTCCATTTGGTCAGTAATGCAGTTAAACTCTCAGTTTTCTTTGTTTTTTTTTTTTTTTTTTTTTTTTTTTTTTTTTTTTTTTTTTTTTTTTTTTTTTTTTTTTTTTTTTTTTTTTTTTTTTGGTCTAGATGATCTATCTATTCATCGAAGTCAGGTATTAAACTGATCCATTGTTGTTGTATCTGGATTTGCCTTTCTCTTTATGTCTGGTAGTGTTTGTTTTATGAAATTGATTGCCTTTTTATATTCTCTGCATGTATTTTTATAATTGCTATATCTTCTTGATGAATTCTTCCCTTTATTAATATGTGTTGCTGCTGTTGTTAGGTGCCATCAAGTCAGTATCCGACTCATAGCGACCCTACGTACAGTAGATGAAACACTATTGTCAGTGCTTCTCTGGTATTCATAGGATTTTCAATGGCACATTAATTTTTTGGGGGTGGGGAGTGGGTTGCCAGGTCCTTCTCCCTATTATTAATATGTAGTGGCATTCTTTATCTCTTCTGACTAATTTTGGCTTGAATTTTACTTTGTCAGGTTTGAGTATACCTATTCCTGCTTGGTTTTGGCTTCCATTTGCTTGGTATATCATTTTTCATTCTTTTAACTCTCAGTCTGTGTATGTCTTTGCCAATAAGATGTGCTTGTTGCAGAAAACAAAAAGATGGATCTTATTTTTTTAATCCAAATATCCAGTCTTTTTTGTAGTGCTGAGAGATTGAATCCATGACCTTGTGGATCCTAGGCAAGTGCTCTACCACTGATCTCCACCTCCAGCCCTTTTATTTATTTATTTATTTTAATTTTGAGACAGGGTTTTGCTATGTTGGCAGGCTGCTTCTGTCCTGACACTTGTGATCCTCCTGCCTCAGCCTCCTCAGTAGCTGGGATTTGAGGTATATACCACACTACCTGGCTCAATCTGCATATTTTGATTAGAGAATTAAGACCATTTATACTTAGGATTACTGTTGAGAAGTATTTGCTGATTCCTGTAATTTTGTGGATATTTTCAGGTTGGTTCAAATATTTTTTTTCTTTCCTATTCATATTAGGAGTTTGTTGGTTTACAGAGTTAGAAAGTATCCTTGTTTTCATTTGTTCATGTATTTGTTTCATGAAATTTCTTCTTCCCTAAGCTATTGCATTTGTGATTGTCTTTCTTCCTCCTCTGTGTGTAGCATTCTTTTAAGTATCTTCTGTAGAGCTGATTTAATGGTAATAAATTGCTGTAGTTTGTGCTTATCTTGGAAAGCTTTTATTTCTCCATTGGTTTTAAAAGATAACTTTGCTGGATATAGTAATCTTGGATACTTTCAGGGCTTAAAATATATTGTTCCATGCTTTCCTGGATTTTAGCATTTATACTGAGATGTCTGATGTTATTCTGATGAGTTTGCCTTTGTGAGTGAGTTGGGTTTTTTCTCTTGCAGTTTTTAATATTATTTCTTTGTGTCATAGTCTTGGCATTTTAACTGTAATGTGTCATTGAGAAATTATTTTCTGGTCATTTCTGCTTGGCATTCTAAATGCTTCTTTTGCTTGGATGTCCATATCTTTCCCCAGATTTAAGAAAATTTCTGCTATAATTTCATTGAATGAGTTTTTTTTAACTCCATTTAGTTTGTATGTTGGCTCCTTTTCCTACCCTGAAGTTTCTTAGGTTTGGTTTCTTGATTATGTCCCAGAGTTAATGAAAGTTGTGGTCATGCTTGCTTATTTATTTTTTCTTTATGTCTGAATGTAATAATTCCTTAACCTTTTATTCTGTCTTTTGGTATTCTTCCATTTGACCTCTTCTGTCTGTGATGGTTTTTACTATTTCTAGGTTGTGTTTTTCATTACCAACATTTTTGTTTTGTTGTTTTTAATACACTTTTTTTTTTCAGCAGTATTGGGGGTTGAACCCAGGGCCTTGCGCTTGCATGCTTTGTAAGTGCTACATGTAGCATTGAGCTGCACCCCCAACCCTTTTTTTTTTTTTTTTGGGCTGGGTTTTTTTGTTTGTTTGTTTTGTTTTGTTTTGTTTTGTTTTTTGAAACAGGGTCTCACTAAATTACACAGACTGCCTCTGGTCTTGCAATCCTCCTGCCTCCGCCCCCCAAGCTGCTGGGATTACAGGCATGCGCCACTGCACCTGGCCACCATTGATCATTTTTAATACTAGACTTTTGAATTCTTTTTGAGACCTTTCAACCATTGCAATATCTTTGGATTCAGTTATTAAGACTTAAGAACTTTTAGAGGAGCCATGTTGCCTTGCTTTTTGATGTTCTTTGTGTTTTTGAGTTTGATTTGTGCATCTGTTGGGATGAATGTCTCTTCTGGTTTATTTTCTAATATTTTTTTCAACAGCCTTCTCTTGAGATCCAATCCCTAGAGCCACTCAAAGAGGAAAAATGAACCATTGTAATGGGAACAGCACCAAGCCAAACCAGACATAGAAATACAATTAAAATTAATTAATGACAATGACTATACTCCAATGTCCATAGAAAAGAAAATGACCAATATAATGTAGAATAAATTATGAAGTTAAAAATTAGTTAAGGTAAAAAGTAGAAATAATGAATGGAATAATGAAAGAGCATTGGGAAAGGGGAAAATAAGCAAAAACAAAGTTAAATAAAAGACAGGAATAAAGAAGAAAGAGAAGAATTTTAGGAGGCGAAGAGAAAAGAGCAAGAGATAAAATCTTATTGTACAATGAAGAAAAATGTGAATATTAGATATACATAAGAGGAATAAAAATAGAAACACTTTTTTAAAAATAATGTAAAAGCAATACTAAAAACAGAATGAGTATCAAAGAAAAGGAAAAAAAGCTTAAAGATATGACTAAGTATTGGAACGGCTTCTTTCTGAGTCCTCTAATATTGAAGTCTGCTCAGTGGAGGGTGTGATCAGTTGAAGATGGATTCTCTTCTCTTTCCGTAGTCTTCATCCTGGTTCTGTACCCAGCCTGGTGAAGGGCTAGTTGTCTGTCAGGACTGCATGCCCTGTAGAAGTTTTCCTTCTTTGCATACCAACAGCCACAGCTGGCCACACTTAGCTTTGCAGCCTGTGGGCTAGACTATTTCTCACTAGCTCCACAGACCCCCCAGTTTGTATACCCTGGGATGGCTAATGTCCAAGACAAAGTGTGTCTCTTGAGTGAGGTGGACAGTCAGGGAAGTAAACAGAAGTGAGATTTGTAATGAGGGGCCTTTCTCAGTGCTTTCAGGTCCTGCCAGTAGTAAGCCCCTTGTGGGAAAGAGGAAGTGACAGAAATTGACGCTGTCCCACCAGCAGGAACCCACATGCCGGTGAAGCAACTCTGGAGGCCCAGGTAGTCGGCTGGCCACACATTTGGGGCTGTAGTTCCACTCAGGTGACAGGACTTGCCCCTTGCCACAAAAGGAAGGGCTACCAACCACCTTTGCCCTTCATAGTCTGAGCATCCTGCTGCCTGAAACGTCTAGGCATATTCCAACCCTCCTCTTCTGCATGACTGTCTCCCATAGCCCTCTTCCACCCAGACAATGGGGCAGGGAGTCCTCTGACTTGTGATTGTTCCTTGTTTTCACATCCTAGAATAGCTCAATCTTAATCAATAGTCCCTCTCTCAAGATGGTGCCTGGCTATAGAACTCTGAGATATGGAGAGTGACCAAAGTGGATTTCTTCTTCTCTGCTGATCTGTCATATAGGAGCAGTGACTGTCACACCTTACATCATGGATGTGATTTTGCCTCCTCCACCCCCATGCTGGAGCAAGGCATGGAGCAAAGGGCTATTTCCTTTTTGCTGCATAGCCTTTCTTTTTCTTTGCTTTGCAGCTGTCATGTTGCCTCTTTTGTGATTCCCAATGCTCTTTCTTTCTGTTTTTGGAATAAAAGTTGTCCTTTGTTACCCTGACTTTTCTCATTCATGAAGTCACATTCTCATTTACCATCTTACCCCAGAAGTCTACTCGGTGTCTTTTGATTGAATTTAGTCTCTTTAAAGTATGATAGTAATTTCCATTTAGATAATCATTCTCTGGTTGTTTTGTAGACCCTTTGTTTCGTTCTTCCTCTCTTGCGGTCTTCCTTCATGATTTTATGATCTTCCGTGATGATATGGTTCCATTCCTCTTCTTTCATCTTTTGTGTCTGCGATAAAAGTTTTTGCTTTTTTCTTACCATGAGGCTTATGTAAAACATCTTGTATTCACACTAGTCTGTTTGAAGAGGATAACAACTTAACTTTGATCATATACAGAAGTGCTGCACTTTCCCCCTACGGTTTGTTTTTCACATCATAGTTTACCTAATCTTTTTACATTGTGTATCTATTAATAAATTATTATAGCTATTGTTCTTTTTTATTGCTTTTTTTATGGAATTAGAGGTAATTTATCTACTACCATTAACTGTATTAGAGTATTCTGGATTTGACTATACATTAAAGTTTACCCAGTGAGTTTTGTATGTTTGCCTTCATATTACTAGTTAGTGGACTTTTGTTTCAGCCTGAAGAACTCTTTCACATTTCTTTTAAGGCAGATGTAATGGTTTTAAATTCCTTTAGCTCTTATTTGTCTAGGAAAGTCTATATCTGTCCCTAATTTCTGAAGGACAGCTGGCTTTACTTTGTGGGAAGTATTCCTGGTTGGCCTTTTTTTTTTTCCTTTAACACTTTGAATGTATCATCCCACTCTCTCACAACCTGCATAGTTCCTGCGGAGAAATTCACTGATAGCCTTGTTTTGATTTCCTTACATTATATGCTCTTGCTGCTTTCAAAATTCTCCCTTTGTCTTTGACTTTTGACAATTGGATTATAATACATCGTGGTAAAGTCGCCTTTGGGTTGAATCTGATTGTAGACCTTGAGCTTTGTGTACATGGATGTTCCTATCTTTCCCCAAATTAAGAATTTTTCAGCTATTTCTTGAATAAGTTTTCTAGTCCTCTCTCTATTCTTCTGGGATTTCTGTGTTGTGAATGTTAGCACTTTTGATGCTCTCTCATGGATCCTGTAGATGTGTGTGCAACTGAAAGCGCCAGCCTTGGGCATGAGCACTGTGGTGGGACCAGTGGAGAAGTCTGGACTGTCTGTAGGCTTCTGCTGCACGTGTACACATAGCAGTGGGTGCCAGGGCCATTTGCAAGTACAGTGGAAACTCAGCGCTTGAGCTGCTCCTTGTTTGAGAATTTTTTTCCTTGACCAATGTTTTTTAAAGAATTTGGTTTGGTGCTTTACTACTTGTTCAGCACTCAGCACTCGACTACTGTGCTAAAATCTCTATGAGAAGCCACCACGTACCAACTGTGCCTAATGATGGGGCTTCCAGTGAAACAGAAGGGAAAACACCACTTTGTGCATCAATTTCAAGCATCAAGGATCTGTCCTGGTGCTGTGTTCATGATGTTATTTTGTAAAAATACATACACATACACACGCACACCATATGGTCACCCAAGGAATTTTTTGGAACTAAACGTGAATGAAAGAAGAAAACAGAAAGAACAATTGATTTTTTGAAAAATTATTTTATTTTATTTTTTATGGTACTGGGGGTTGAACCCAAGGCCTCGTGCTTGCATGCTCTGTAAGTGCTATACCCCCAGCCCATTTTTTTAGTTTTTGAGACAGGGTCTCGCTAAGTTATGCAGACTGCCTCTGGTCTCAAACTTGCGATCCTCCTGCCCCGGCCTCCTGAGCTGCTGGGATTACAGGCATGCACCACCGTGCCCGGCTCAAGAACAATTGAATTTTAAAAAGAATTTATTGGCAAGTATGTTAAGTGGCATATGTGTGTTTGCATTATCCATTCAGTGTGATGCTGGAACCAATAAATATGTTTACATTATTTCTTATGGGGGGAAAAGTGATGTTGAATTCATCCAGCCTTCCAGAATGGATTATGGTTGAGTGCCAGGGTATCACTGTACTTCCAGGGTACTGTGTCCCTGAGCCAAGGTGGCTACTGGGAGGGAGGTAGAAGAGATGTTATGTCTCAGACACCTGAAGACTAGCAAGGTTGAAAAAAAACTGCAGGTGTCCTAGTAGGCAAGCTGCAGGGGGGGGCTCTTGTAGTTGTACTTACTGTTGGTTTACTCAGCAGTCAAAGCTTGCTAGGGTCCTCCATGGAGCAAGCTGCTAGAGTCAGCCATGGTAAAGATCATGGGGTCCTCAATGGTGAAATCTTTGAGGCATTCACAGCAACCAAAAGGACTGTTGAAGTACTTGGTAAAGAAGGCTACTGGAATCGTATGCAGAGCAGGCCACTGAAGACTATAGTTGTTGTTAGGTGCCGTCGAGTCAGTGTCTGGCTCATAGCAACCTTGTGTACAACAGATGAAATGCTGTTGTTGTGCTTCTCTACTATTCATAGGGTTTTCAATGGCAGATTTGATTTTTGGGAGTGGGTTCCTGGGTCCTTCTCCCAAGCCTGCAGCACCTGGTATTCCCAGGCGGTCTCCCATCCAAGTACTAACCAGGCCTGACCCAGCTTAGCTTCCAGGATCTGATGGGATTGGATGCCACAGTGGTACAGCTGCAGGTGAAGACTATGGTAGCACTAGCCATATGACTTAAAGCCCCATCTTTTTTCTTTTTTCCTAGCTATGACAGGCTTTCTGTTGATTAGAGTGGAGTCTAACTGACACTGGCCACATTCTGTCAGTGCCCTTAATGGTTGGGAAAGCTGTATACTCACCTTCCTTTCTATTTCCATGTGAGGAGACTCCACAAACTGGGGAGTCCTCTCTCCAGGATGAGCAGTACTGGCCTTGGAGATGGGATAATGAAACTGTTCTTCTTCACCTTTTTCTGTAGTTATTCTTGGTTTGTTTATTTTTTCCCCCTAGTGTACTGCTATAGTTCTCCATTGTCTCTGAGAGGGCATCATTTCTTTTCTTCATAGGTAGATACTAGAAGCTGACCTTTATGTTACTTTCTCCTTTCTTCTCTCTCCATATCTATGTACCCCACTGGGTATTAGCCCTTAAATATCCCTTGACCACTACGCTTCTATATTTTTACTGCCACCATCCAAATCTATTGCTCATTTGGCTCAAGTATGGACTAGACATACATTCTCCTAAGGAGTTTCTCTACATCAACTCCTGCTTTTCTCTAATCCATTGTGCAGCAATGTTAACTTAAATTGTCAGGTTCCTAGTAATAACTTTTCAGTGGCCTCCATTTCCCTTTTAATAACATTTGCAATTTGTTTGTATGAGACAGGGTCTTGCTATGTATCCCAGGGTGGCCTCCTGCCTCAGCTTCCTGAGTGCTGGGATTGCAGGTGTGTACCACCATGCTTGGCTGATAAAGTTGTAGTTCTTGACATTCTCTATAAGGCCTTCTGGTGTATAACTTCTGCCTACATCTCTAGCCTCATCCTGAAATGTAGCCACGCCTCTTCTATATTCTCAGTATGCACCATGGCTCCTTGATACTTCATGTGTTCTTCTCTGCCTGGATCACTGCTAACATTCTCTTCCCATCCTCTCTTTATTATTCTTTATCCTTTGGGTCTAAGCTTAACTGTCATTTCCTTAGGTAGAACTTTTCTGATCTTGTTCATGGTAACTTTCCTTTTTATCTGTACTTAGAGGTTTCTGAATTTCTCATCACAATAATCATTATTTAACATCTTTGTTTCCCACTGAATTCTAAGGTTCATGAGAACATGGAGTCTTTGCTCTCTTTTATTATCAAGGCTGTTTAAACACCTGGCACATAGTAGGCACTGAGGTTTTGTTCTGTTTGCCTTTGAAGAATGAATGAATTATGTATCTGAATTTATGCATTTCCTCTGCCCCATGCTTGGGGATAATAAATTACTCATCTGCCTTCTTAAAGATATAATCACAGTTCTGGCACAAATATCTGTTATTAACATGGAATTCATACTAAAAAATACATTAGACACATCAGAATCAGGCAGTAGATTTTTAAAGAATGCTACAAAAGAAATTCAGAAACTAGGACATTTATTTTTATAATTACCTATTGTATTTCCACAGAACTGGCACTTGTTTCTCACTGGGATGTGCAACATCTGGGCTCCTATATGATTTGCTATTTTTAGTTTTCTAAATGAAAGTGTACCTTCGTCTCAGTTATTATCCTGATTAAATTCATTGGAGTGTCATATCCTTTAAGAATCAATAGGTATAAAACATTATTGATATGATTTTTCTATATAATCTCATCTAAGCATATAAGAACAGTACAATAGTCCTCCTTTATTCATTATTTTGCTTTTTACAATTTGAGTTACTCATAATCAACTATGATTTGAATATGTTAAGGAAGAAAACTAGAAATAAATAGTCCATAAATTTTATATTACATGATGCTCTCAGTAGCATAATGAAATTTCGCCCTGTGCAACTTTGTCCGACCCTTCATAAATCGTCCTTTTATCTGGTATATCCACACTGTTTACACTACCCAGCCATCTCAGTTACCAGATTGACTATTACAGCATTTCAGTGCCAAGGACTGTTTAAGTAACTCTTATTTTACTTAATGATTGCCCCAACATAGAAGAATAGTGATGTTGGTAAAGAGACTTTGGCATATAGGAAGTAAATGCTTCCTTTGAGGGAAAAGGTCAAAGTCCTTGACTTAGGAAAAATAATTATATGCTGGGTTTCTAAGAACTACACACTAAGAATGAATTTGTGAAGTTGTGAAAAAAAGAAAAATTTGTGCTAGTTTTGTTTTGTACCTCAAACTGTAAAAACTCTGGCCACAGTCTATGATTAGTGCTTAGTTAAGTTGAAAGACAAGAAATTGGTAGGTAGAAAACATGAATAGAAAATGGGGTACAACTGATGGCAATGTGTTGCTCCAGAAAGCACAGAATCATTTGTATGAAGACTTTAAGCAACAGATCCCCTAAATTGAGTCACTGTGAGCCATTTACTGCAAGTGTAGCATAGTTACACAGATTCAGGAATAGATTTAGATTGAAAAATACTAAAATTACTGGAAAGCTGCACCTGCTAATGAAGAGCTGCTGCCACACTTCAACAGGGCTGAAGGTGCAGAGTAAGGGGGAAAGGTAGCACCCAACGCAAATCTTCAGTTGTAATGAAGCTGGATTTCTCTGAAGGCAGATGCCTAATACAACCTACATTTATAAAAGTGCAAAGGAGGCACCAGGACATAAAACAAACAAAGTCTGATTTACTCTGGTACTATTCAGCAAAGTGGGAGGAGAGATGATAAAGCCAGGCATAGTATACAAAGAGAATAATCCATGTGCTCTTAAAAACAAAAATTTTGAGAGAGAGAGAGAGAGGCCGCATTTTTATTATATTGTATTGTTATAATTGTTCCATTTCATCATTATTATTGTTGGTAATCACTTCCTGTACCTAACTTTTATAAACTTTATGTTATTATTGTTGTTGTTGGGTGCCATTCAGTCAGGTCTCAATCACACTGACACTGTGTATAACAGAAGAAATACTACCCAACACTGTGCTATGATCTTTTTTACATTTAAGCCCATTGTTACAGCTACTATGTCCATCCGCCTAGTTGAAAGTCTACATTTTTTTCATTGACCTTCCACTCTCCAAAACATGATGTCCATTTCCAGGAATTGAACTCCCCTGATAACAGGTCAAAATTACATAAGAGACAGTCTAGCTGTCCTTGCTTCCAAGGATCACTCTGGTTGCATTTTTTTTCTAGGACAGATATGGTGTTTCTATTGGCAGTCCATGATATATTCAATATTTGTCTCCAGCACCATAATTCAAAAGCATCAATTATTTTCCTGTCTCACTTATTCAACATCAGCTTTCACAAGCATATGATGTGACTGGAGGTACCATGGCATGAGTCAGGCACATCTTCATCTTCAATGTGACATCCTTACTTTTAAACACTTTAATGAGGTCTTTTGCAACAGCTTTTCCCAATGCAACGTGTCTTTTGATTTCATGACTGCTGCTTCCATGGATGTTGATTATAGAACCAAGTAAAGCAAAATCTTGGACAACTTCAATCTTTTCTCCATTTATCATTAAGTTACATACTGACCCAGTTGTAAGGATTTTTGTTTTGTCGATATTGAGGCACAATCCATACTGAAGGCTATGTTCTTTGATGTTCATCAATAAATGTTTCTAATATTCTTTGGTTTTGGAGGCAGAGTTGTGCCATCTGCATAATGCAGGTTGTTAATGAGTCTTCCTCCCATCCTGATACTACATTCTTCTTCACAAAGTCCAGCTTCTTGGATTATTTGCCCAGCATAGAGATTGAAGAGGTATGTTGAAAGATACAGCCCTGATGTACACCTTTCCTGACTTTAAACTAGGTAGCATTTCCCCATTCTGTTCAAACAACTGTCTCCTGGTCCACATTCAGATTCTGCACAAGTACAGTTAAGCACTCTGGCATCCCCATTCTTTGCACTGTTATCCATAAATTTGTTGTGATCCACATAGCCAAATGCCGTTGTATAATCAATAAAACATAGACAGACATCTTCTACTATTCTGTGCTTTCAGCTAATATCCATCTGATATCAGCAATAACATCCCTGGATTCACCCCCATTTCTGAATCTGGCTTGATTTCCCGGCAGTTCCCTCTATCTATACTGCTGCAGTTGCTTTTGAATGGTCATTAGTGAAATTTTACTTGTGTGAGATATTAATGATATCATTCAATAATTTCTGCATTCTGTCCCTGTCTTGGGAATAGGCACAAATATGGGTCATTTCCAGTTAGTTGGCCAGGAAGCTGTTTTCCAAATCTCTTGGAATAAACAAATGAGCACCTCCACTACTACATCTATTTGTTAAAACATCTCAGTTGGTATTTGGTAATTCCTGGAACTTTGTATTTCACCAATTCCTTCAAGGCAGCTTCCACTTCTTCCTTCAGTAACATTGGTTTCTGATCATATGCAGTCTCTTGAACTGGTTGATCATCCACGAATTCTTTTTGGTATAATGACTCTGTGTATTCTTTCCACCTTTTGATGTTTCCTGCATTGTTTAATATTTTCCCTGCATAATCCTTCACTATTACCATTTGAGGCTTGCATTCTTTCTTTAATTTTTTAAGCTTCAGAAAAGCAGAATATTTTCTTCCCTTTTGGTTTTCTATCTCCATCTCTTTGTACATGTCATTATAATATTTGATTTTATCTTCTTGAGCTGCCCTGTGAAATCTTCTGTTTAGTTCTTTAACTTCATCATGTTTCCTTTTACTTTAGCTGCTCAACAATCAAGGGAAAATTATGTCTACTGGCTACTGTTTATTATTTTCATGGCCTTTTCCTGCTTTATTTCCTAGCATCTAATTCCTGAGATATTTTTATTTGTATTACATAGAATCTGTCCTTAGAGGTTTGTCAGTTTAGATATCCAGCACTACCAACAATATGAGTCATAGAATATGTATTAGTCAGGATTTTCTAGAGGAATAGAACCAATATATTGTAAAAGGAGATTTAATGAGTTGCCTTTCATGATAGAAGGCTAAGTAGTACAACAATGGCTGTGTTTATGCTAGAACAGCAGAGAACCCAGTAGCTGCTCCGTCCAAGAAGCTGGAAGCCTCAGCAGTCCCAGTCCACCCCTGAGGGCCTGTAAGCTCCCTGGACATTTGCTAGTGTTGAATCCATGCTGAAAGGCTAAAGAAGATGGAGTCTGATGTCCTTGGCTGGTGGCAGCAGCAATCAGTGCACTCTCTCAGAAGAATGGAGCTTGCATGTGCTTGGCTGGCTTTTTCCTTTCTTCACCTTATTCTATCTGGGACCCCAGCCTATTAGCTGTTGCTGCCCACCTTAGGAAAGCCCCCCCACCCATTGTCCCACACATCAGTCCTTTCTGGAATTCCCTCACAGATACACCCAGAAGTGTGGTTTACCCTGGTTATCTCTTCATCCAGTCAAGTCACCAGTCAAGACTATCACAAAGTATGTCATACTTGAGTAGCTGTATCTTCTATGTGTTCTGTGGTCCACACTCAAATGAAGGAAGTATTACTTACATTATGTAATTACGGTAACTTACTGTAATAACTACTCTATCTCAAAATGCCTCCTGTGGTCTTTGATAGCAATAAATAGCACACTTTACTTCAGTTTTTATGTCTGAATAGCTCATCTGTACAATCTGCTCATGTATAGAATATGAATAGTAATAAATCATGACTTTTAATTTCCAAATATGAGTTTTGGTGTTTGAATGGCCCTAAACATCTGGCATAATCATTCACTCTGTTCCCAAGTATGTTGATACAAATGTGAAATCAACTTTAATAATTAGTTTGTTCACCTTGTGTTCTTACTTGCTGGGTAGATGATAGTATGAACAGTAACATTATGTCTGTCTGTGGTAATAAGTTACATGTTTGGTTGGAGTTCATAAAATCAAAAAAAGCCATTTGTTTTTGTAACCAAACTGCCCTCAGAGTTATGGACAGTATATCTGAATAATAGTTCCTTTCTCTATTCATCTTATCTGTAGGTGGTTTGTTTTTCTGAATGTTTCTGATTTTTCTTGGACATTGACTGAGCAACCTATTTTTCTGATTGTTTTTAAATCTCACTGAGGTGTACTTAAGATTGCTAATATAAATCTTTTATCCATTCGTCGATTTTTTTGTTGTTGTTATGTTGGCAATCAAATCCAAGACCTTGAACATGCTAGGTAAGTCCATTACCACTGAGTTATACCCCCAGCCCTTGGAGTACTTGATTTTGACAGCTGAGATTAGCTAGCTGATCTGTAATAATGGCAGTTACATTTGAATGTTGTAGGCTGAGACACAGATCTGTTTGGAATGGTTTGTTAAATGCATGATGGCATTAAATAAAGACTTCTAAAATGGGCCACCTTGAGCCTGACATGGTGGCATGTGCCTATAGGCTAAAGCAGGATAATCATTTGAACTCAGGAGTTTGACAATAGCTTTGGCAGCATTGCAGGACCCCATCTCAAAAAAGAACGTGTGTGTATGAGGGGTGGGGAGTCCACCTTGTAAAGAGACAATTCTAGTCTCTAGGTTTGATCCAATCCAGGTTTTTAACACTCCATGTTGTTGGTAGGTGCTGTGGAGTTGGGTCCAACTCATAGTGACCCTCATTAGATTTTCAGTGGCTGATTGTTTCCCGATTGCTTTGAGAGTGGATTGCCAAGTCTTTCACCCGTTTTTGTGGTACTGAGGTTTGAACCTGGGTTCCCAGAGAGTGCTGAGCAGCTCTCTACCAATTGAGCTAAACCCCAGTCCAATAAGTACGCAGGGACTACAAGTGTATGTAAGACTGTGTTGTTGTTGTTGTTGTTGTTGGGTACCATTGAGTCGGGCCCAGCTCATAGTGACCCTCTTAGGATTTTCAGTGGCTGATTGCTTCCAGGACTGCTTTGGGAATGGACTGCCATGTCCTTCTCTCATTTTCACAGTCCTGGGATTGAACCAAACACCTCTGAACTGAGGGCATCAGCACAGAGCAGCACTATACCAAGGAAGCTAAACCCCAGCCCCATATTAACATTCTGTTGTTGTTGTTGTTGTTGTTGTTGTTGTTGTTAGGTGCTGTGGAGTCAGTATCCGACTCAGAGTGACCATATGTACAACAGGTGAAACACTACTATCAGTGCTTCTCTGCTGTTCATAGGGTTTTCAATGGCTGATTGATTTTTGGGAGTTGGTTGCCGGGTCCTTCTCCCTAACATTCTGTAGGGCCTGGTAATTTGAAGTAGAAGAAACTTAATGTGAATTTCACATTTTCATTTCAATTTAAATTCTGAGAAATCTAGATTCTTTAGCACTAGTGTGTTTCAAAGGGTATCACAAACAGGTAATGACTGCAGGGGAAGAGTGCTGCAGGGGAAGAAGATCTTGGGTTGACAGCCTCTGCCCTCTGCCCCAGCTGAGAACTCTAAGCATTGTTGAATAGCACTAAAATGAGCTGAGTACAAGATTTCTGCCAGATGGTCAATACAAGGCTTTTAAGGGAAGGGAAATAGTAAAAGAGTAATCTCAGAGGCACTCTCTTATGTTAAAGAACTGAGAAAATGAAGTCTTTTTGAAGCTAAGTGTAAATTACACCACCTTCTATAGGAGTAAAAGCTGCTAAATATAACAGAAAAAAAAAAGACAAAGGAAATCAAAGTTTAGGAACAAACCTTCAAGTGTGGGGTTCTAATGTTTAATCCTTTCTTACTTTCCTCTCAGGATCTATTGCTTCTTTTTCCTCCCCCTTCTCCAAACTCTATTTCAAAGGGATTTTGATGGGTAGTAGCAAAGGAAGGCAACTTTAGACAGAGCATAAATTAGGGCATAAAGTACCTTTTGTACAAGAATTATCTTAGATGTGCTTTTGAAAACATACTTTTTAAGCAGTATTAAGAAAATAATCAAAGGTATGATTTTTAAAATCTGAGTTTAGTCTGCTTTCAGTTAAAATAAGGGTACAAGTACCAAAATAAGCAAGCCTTCCCCCTGCCCCTGGCTTTTGCTTATAAGATATATACATATTTAAAATAAACCCATGAAAAACAGAAATAATACCCTGGTATTGGGTAAATACAGCAACTACCTCCAGGCTTTAAAACCCAACTAAGCTTGACTTTTGGAAATAAATTTGCCTAAGACTTTTTCCTTGTTCTGTTATATAATAGGCATACATTAAATGATACTGACCTCTGCCAGAAACCCCAGGAATCCTATTCAGTGATGCATTTGTAATGGTCATGAAAGAATTAAGACAGCACATGTGGATTAAGGTGAAAAAGTAGGCAAACCACTAAATTCTCATTGTGTGGTTTCAATGTGGCAGATCCTTAAAATACTTTGGCATACCACATTATATGAAGGGTTTAAGAACATTGAGTTAAGATATATAGAAAATAAAAGCCTGTAATTGAATAACAAGAATGAACCGTGTTTCATTTTCTTAATTGGAATTAATACAGGTTGCCATGGTGAAAATGTTTTGAAATACTTAAATAGTAACAGTTTTGTGCAGCCGTAGAGATCAAAAAAAGCAATATAAATAGCCAGGACTCTCACAGAATCATACTTACAGACATGTTTAATGTAAATAATTGCTAGAAGGGAAGTGCATTTTCTTCAGTGCTATGCAAAGAAATTTTAATTGACTTATTTTGGCAGTAAGAATCGTACAACTTAGTGTTAATAACTGAAATTTAAAAACATTTGCTCATTGCTCTGGATTATGACTGCATTCAAGAAATACTGTTTTCAAACACTAATTAATCATTTTGGATAAACTTTTAAAAATACATTTATGGCCTCAATGAGTATGACTGTTTATTACATTTTACCTATAAAAGCTGAACTGTTTTATACACTCTTTATGGAAACAGTGCACAGTCATAAATTAAAAGATGCAACTGTTTGGGATATTTAACTGGTGGTCCTGTGTTTCCCTGCCAGCAGTGCAGCTGTTTCAGGTTTATCAGGATAACATATAAAATGCTGTTTGCACACTGCAAGTTTATGCTGGAATTGCCAACCCTCCGATGGTATGAGTCAACTTTCCAGAATCAAGCCGTACCAAAATGTGATGAATCAAGAGTTAGTTTGCACAGTGGTTTGTATAATAGCTATGAAAACCAGTCCTCATTTGTGATAGTTGGTTTCTTACAGTTGAGAAACACTCTGCTGTGGTACTCAGATTCTGCTATGAGTGCACAACCACTGGAGCTAAGAGTCTTCTTTTGTTTTGAGGATCTGAGCAAAGTTGAGAGTGATGCAGCATCATCTGGTGTGTTAATAAAAATTAGTTAGAAACTTGTGTCAGGAATGGAACATTTAATTTCCAGCTTACCTACAGATATATTACTTATTTGAATGACAGTTACTGCATTCCCAGTGAAGGTGGGTTGATTTTTACTTTCTGAGGTGACTTGTCACTTATGTCATTTTTTTGCATCAGAATCTTAACAACTGACATCATTTCATTGTGGGAGGTAATAAGCAGATAAATTTTATGGCCATGTGATATGTTTGGTGGGTCCCTATTTAAATCCTGTGGGACTTAAGGCTGTCAGGAGTTTGACAATGACTACTTAACAATAATTTCTGAGTTGGGATGTATCCTGAGAGGATATGTAAGACAGGGTGTAAGGAGAAAATATTAGAACTTTTATTTAAGTATTTATATATTTTATAAGAGACCATATTAGTATATTATGTATATATTTACTCATTACATCGAATAGCATATAGTATGTTAGTACTCTTTGTATATAATTTATAAATAAATATACAAATTTTAGAGATGTATGAACAAACACTTTGTACTGCTTTAAGTATACTACCAAAATGATTTTAGATTTTTTACTCAATAAATACTAACTTCCTTCCTCCTTCTACTTTTCCTTTTCACACTTGGCACAAAAGCAACAAATTGAGTTAACACCTTGATTTGTGGCAATGTGAATAAATTATAGCCAATTTTAGGAGCTTAGCCAGTGTCATATTTTGCCAGCTTTTAAAATTTGGTCTCTTATGTTGCTATATATTTTTTAATTATGTGAGCTTATTAAACATGGATACAAATGTAAAACTAACTTGTTATTATGTTAGAAATAATAAGTTGCTCATGCATTAAGATCTTGACATACAGGAAGTTTGAATGAATGAGTAGAAAAGGTTCCAAGCTATTAAAATGTTCTGCTACCTGATTTATTCATTTGCCATACCCATAATTCTAAAGTGGGTGAAGCAGCTTTACTTCCTGAGACCTGAAGAAACAATGTGGTTTCCTAAACTAGGCATTAAAGCAAAGCTGGAAATACTTATTTTCTAGCAGTGTAGGTAGTCATGCTAAAAAGCTGTCCCTGTTTGATTAGGATTGTCATGTGGTTTGAGGCCTGTTTCACCTGTTTTTATCAAGACAAAGTTTTAATTGCTAAAAAGACTAAATGTTTCATCTGTTTTTATCAAGACAAAGTTTTAATTGCTAAAAAGACTAAATGATTGAAGAAAAATTGTGTCTGTTATACTGCCTTTTGAGATCAACTCAAAAGACTCTTCTGTACTTAGTATTTGACACATTATTTTGAACTCAGGCCCAGTCTGATTTCTTGGGCATGAGTTTTCTAAGGTTTTCATTCTTGTAAGGAAGAAGGCAATATACTTTGGGCGTATTGAAGTAATTTTAAATAAGTAGTGTGTTCTCTCTCTTCTTCCATTTAAGTATTTAAGGGTTTTCTTTAAAACTTTTATGTAAAAATATTAGTAATATAATAGTGTTGTGGTATTGTATATTTATTAAGAGTATGCCAGGAAGGGGAGTTACTGGGGTGCCCAAATACCCAACAAAACATACAATGAAAACTGTGAGACAGTTAACATTTTAATATTAATACTTAATCAGAAAGTATTTATATTGAAATCTCCTTCAGAATTGTTCTTAGGCCTTACTGTAATTTACTTTGTAATTTACCAGTTCAGGCACTCCATGTACAGTTGGCATGTTTCCTTTTGAAAAGCAATAATCCATTTACAAAAGCCTGAAGAGTTCAATTTCTGAATTCCTTTTTAAAGTTGGAATGAGTTTTACTCTTACTTTGTAAAATGTTACCAATTTATATGTATTTGTATATCAATGTTACATTTTTGTTTTATTTTAGGTATTTAAACCATGTCAGAGCTGCCTCGCCTCAGGACCTTGCTGGAGGCTATACTTCTTCTCTTGCTTGTCACAGAGCACTACAGGATGCATTCAGTGGGCTTTTCTGGCAGCCCAGTTAACCTGTATTTCTTCATTTATAAGATTTGGACCTTGGAGCTGAACCAAGAGGCTAGAAAAGGAAAGCAGATTTGTAAAATTATAGCCATATGCAGCTGCACAACAGTACTATCGCTAGCAGCTGTGTTAAAGTATTTATAAAGAAAAAATTTTGAAACTATGCTCAGAAATGCAGGGGGATACATATTTGTGAAAGAGATTTATTTTTTACTTATATTTTTCTGAGAGGGATTGAAGCAGTGAGCCTCATCTGAGAGAAAGGAATAAATAATTCACCTATGTATGCTTGAGGTTGACAGACTTATAAAATCTTTTTAAAAATAAAGCTAGACTTTATAGTACATTTTGTGGTTTCTCTCTTATTACAGTGTTTCACTTGAGCACATTTTAAAATGCCATTTTGATTACAACATTTAGTGTTAATATCCAAGTCTATTATTTCTTCTCATAAAATATCCCCCCCTCCTTTTTTTCCTAATGTCTTTTTAATACTAGTCCAGACAAGTGGATCTATTCCCTTCTACCAGCAGGTTGTGGCAAGTAAATCTTGACCTGTGATAATGTCACTCCTTCGATATTAAGAACTCAGTGCCTGTTTTGAACAATGGAAAGTGAGGCAAACCTTGAACAAGGTGTTATGGTTCCCAGCTGTGAGCCACACTCAGGATAAACCAGAGCACAGCATTAGCATGCTTTAATGACAAATTCAAAGAAGTTAAGTTAATAAAATTTAATACTTAAATGGCACCTTTCACCTCCAATGTGAGCTCATTTTATGACAAGATGTTGGAGACTGGAAATGGTACCTTTAAGTGAAATTTCCCTATGAGTAAATTGTAGGCTCTGATGTAGTTTTCCATTGAAACTTCAAAGGCTTTTCCTTATATCCAGGCATTTGCTTAAAGAGTATAGATGTGGATAGGATGGATATTTGTAGCATCTCAGCCTTGTATGAGTCAGTTATATAGGCCGCTGGAAATGGGACATATTGCTCAAGGAAATTAAAATATTTCCTGTCAAAATCTCTATTACAACAGATATTAGTTTTATGAGTGGAAAGTTATATGAAACAAGACTTGTTACATTAGGGTACAGTAGCCCTGTGTAACAATTCCATCTTATTAAATAGGGAATAATTTCAGGAGTCCATCTTCCCACATCATAGCACTTCTTTACTATGTATCACAATACTTTTATCTTTGATAAATGAGAAAACTAAGGGATTGAATAATTGAGTAAGCCAAGAGCATATATACAAAGTAGGAAAAATCCAGAACTAGAACAGAGGTTAGCTTATTTTCAACCCAAATCTAGTTCTAGCTATACTCTACCATGTACATATCCTATTCCTTATATTAAGTAATCTCTTAATTGAGAATTCATATTTTTAAGTACAACCTATAAATGTTCAGTGAACAGTGAGAATACTGAACTTATGGTTAAGGCTTTGCTGCACTCAAATGCAAAATCAATGTATGTAAAGTGAATGGACTTACTAATAAAACATTCAGAGGCTTTCAAGACCTATTTTGAGTCTACCTGAGAGTTGTTAACAGACCCTATTAGATAAAATAGAATGGTGAAGATAACCTAATGACAGCAGACACAGAAATACTCTAAACTGACATGCTTATCTCACCCTCCCAGTGATTTCTTGAGACAAGACCTTCAAGGGTTTCATTTACCTAAATCAAGTATAACCTTTTACAGTACTAGTGAAGAAAAGTAGTTAACTACTACTGTATTACCTATGTTCCCGGCATTGTGCTTCATGCTTTGTGTATTATCTAACCCTTATAGTAGTGCTTCTGTTATTTCCCCCATTTTAACAGAGAGAGTAACAGAGGTTAAGTAACTTGCTAGGAGCCAATACATCTTAAAAATAGCAGATCTGGGATGTCAATCCATGTGATCAAGCTCCAGAGTCCATGCTCTGGCAATGACTGTCAAACCTACAAACAGCTTCACTAAAATCAGGTCTGGGTAGTCAAACTTCCTAAGACTTCCAGGAAGGTTTATAGAGCAAGAATCTAGATTTTTTTAAATGGGACATAAATGACAACAACTAAATAATCATGTTCATATCCCGAGAGAAATTCTAAGTTCATTATATAGAAAATGATTTTACTAATAACTAATTACATTCTAGTTTTAAGCAGACATTAATGGTATGGAATACATGTACATCCCAGGATGCACTGTTTCTTAGTGTTTGTTAATTTGATTGAATAAATAGTTCATTTAGGAGTTCTTAGAAGCAATCTTTAATCAACAGGTGGTCACATATTAATTTTAAAATCCAAATTGTTGTTGTTAGGTGCCATTGAGTCGAGTCCAACTCATAGTGACCTTATGTAAAACAGATGAAACACTATCTAACACTGTGCCAAGCCCAGCACTATTGTTAGTACTTCTCTGCCATTCACAGGATTCTCAATGGTTGGCTGTTTTTGGGGGAGGTTGCTGCCAGGTCCATCTCCCAAGCCCACAGCACCCAGTATTCCCAGGCATTCTCATCTGTCAAAGTACTAACCAGGTCCAACCTGCTTAGCTTTCAAATCTGACCAGATCTGAGTCAGGGGACTATGGCTGCAGGCAAAATCCAAATAAGGTAGTAGAAAATTTGTCAAAACATTAACAATATTTAAAAATTTTATCTAATGAGCTTTCCAGGTGCTAATTTCTACTGGATCCATTAAGAGTTCATTTACTATGTATCATATCTAAAAGAAGGGGGGCCTAGATTTAAATAATGAAATAATCAGTTATTCACTATGAGTGAAAAGAGGAGGGGCTAAAAGTATAAAAAAATTTATTCTTTTCACTTTATAATTGTATATTGCACATTTTGTCTAAGGAGTAACTAAATAGAGGCTAAATCTCTGACCACTTTACATGTATGAGTAAAGACTCATTTGCACATAGACTTTATAAACCTATCTCAATGTACAGTACTTGGGTAGTGAATCAAAACAAATTTGAATTTAAATGTTTTCAGATGGAAAAGAGGGGCTTTAATTCATTACTTCTCTCTATATATTGCCATTTATTGCCTTCATTTATTTACAATCCCTGCCAGTCTTCAGAAAGCATGAGTTTGTAATTAATGACATAGTTTAGGGGGTCCCTTTTCTGTAGGACCAGATAATGCACATTTTAGGCTTTGCAAGCGGAGACAAATTGAGGACACTGTGTAGGTATTTATATAATGAAACAAAACAAATTGCCACAATTTTTATTGGCAAAATTCAAAATATAATTAAGTACAATTTTTGATGATTCTTTTTTGAGAAATAACCTTACTTTTGATTCAGGATCATCAAAATCAATTGTAAATGATCACCTGTTAATGGTTATCTGTAATGAGATTTTATACATCTTATCTTTAAAATATCTTTTCATACAGGCAGGTACTGGCAAGTATTGTTCTCAGTCCAGGAGCACATGATATTAACTGGACATATTTATCACTTGAAAGGCATTTGTAAAACTATATTGTAGACTTTTCCTTGATATTTGTCTTTTAGCATGTCATTACATAGTACATGAATCTCTTCCAATTGAAGAGTAGTTAGAAACTCCTCAATTGCCATTAAACAGATTTTGTAATGGAGAAATTTCCTTTGCACTTGCACCAAGGCCTCCCAAAATACTGAACTTAGAAAATATTGTTGTTGTTGTTAGGTGCCATACAGTCAGGTCCTACTCATAGCAACCCTATGTATAACAGAACGGAACACTACCTGACACTGTGCCATACACACGATCTATTTTGTGTTCAAGCCCAATATTGCAGCCACCTTGTTTCTTTCTCATTCTGAGTCATGCCACATCAGCAAATGAAGGTCCAAGGGGTTCTACTCCATTCCTATCATATAGCCACTGATGATTTGTGTGGGGATGGAAATCTTGTTTACTTTAATTTTTGATAGCATGAGAAATGTATAAAGTAGGATTTTGATTCAAATATCAGTTGTCCAAATGACATTATCCTAGTATGTTTCATATTAAACTTGCCTTGCAATCTTAGGCTGAATTCTTTTTTTTTTTTTTATTAGAAATTTTTAATGTACATCATAATGTGATTCATTTTGACATGCTTTTCGTTGTGACAATTTTCATATATGCAATTTGATAAGCATTAGTCATATAGGTTACCCCTTACCCTCCTCTATGTTTCCCCCCTCCCCCCTTCCTATCTAAGTTTCCCATCCAAGTCTTCTCTATCTTTTACTATATAGTATTTTTCTATA
>VMDO01001892.1:0-186641 GCA_007922755.1 Pedetes capensis | reverse complement strand
AGGTGAGGTTCTCGTGCGTGTTGGGGTCGAAGAAGCCCTTGGTGTCGTCGCTCGAGTCCTCCAGCACGCGGTTCATCTCCTCGTCGAAGTAGCCGCGCTGGTAGGCCACGTGCACGGGCACGCGGTGGCTGTGCACGGGGTCGATGACGCCGCCCGTGGCGATCTGGGCCTCCAGCAGGCGGATGCCGTGGTCCCTGACGATGAGGTCCCTCTGCATGGCCTGGAACAGCGAGATCCGCTCCCCGGAGTAGGGGTCGGTGTAGCCGGTGACGGCCCGCTCTGCCGACAGCAGCTTGTCCCGGATCTCCCCGCCCACCACGTCCGTGGCCACGGCCTCCTCCACGGACAGCCTGCGGTTGTGCACGGGGTCGATGATGAAGCCCGTGGCCGCCTGCGCCTCCAGCAGCACCAGGGCTGTGCCGGGTCTCAGCACTCCCTTCCACATGGCCTGGTAGATGCTCATCTTCTCCAGGCGGCCGGGCTCGCCCCTGACGGGCACCAGGACACCCGCGATGCAGCTGGTGCCCTCCAGGTATCTTTTCACCTCTTCACTTTTTTCAATTTGGTCCACTGTGCACTTTCCATCTTCTAGGTCTGCCAGCATCTCTCTCGTTATTATGGTCGAGCTGAAGAGCTCTTTAGCTGTCACTTGTGTTCTAATCCCTCTGAACCATAATTGTTTGTCAGTCTCTTCCTTGTCTTCGATTATTTTTAGAATAATTTTTATCACCTTCTTTAGTGCTTGTGCTGTTTCTCCTTTGTACATCCTGACCAACTCCAGCTTCTTTTCTTCTGTTACATACTCTGAATTCAGGAGCTGCCACACTGACCACCTCTGGCCTCTGTACCTTCCCACAGTTATTTCCACCTCCTCTGCCTCGAGGGCCCTTTTGGTTGATTCATCAACATACTCCGTGTCTTTTGCGTCCTTGACCACTGGGAACAGAGCCCAGCCTGACTTCTCCTCCCTCTGGCATCTGTGCTGCAGCTCCTGGTATGTGACTTTCTCCTGTGTGTTGGGGTCCGTGAACCTCTTCCTCATGTGCTTCTGATCTGCCGTGAGAGGGAACATGCCCTCCTCTAGGCAGCCGCGCCTGTAGGCCGTTTCTAGCGGGACTCGGTGATGATGCAGAGGGTCGATGACGCCTCCGGTGGCCACCTGCACTTCTAGCAGCCTCAGCGCATCCTCCACGTTGACTAACTTCTTCTTCATGGCCTGGAACAGTGGGATTGTCTCCCCTGTGGTCGGGTCTTTGTAGCCCATGGAGGCCTTCTCTGCATTCACAAGCCTTTCCTGCAGCTCTTCGCCCACCAGACCAGCCGCCAGGGCCTCATCCACAGACAGCCTCTGGTGGCTGCAGGGGTCCATCAGGTAGCCAGTGGCCGCCTGCGCCTCTAGCAGCTGAGCTGCAAACCCTGCCGGGATGAGCTCTCTCCTGCTGGCCTCGTGGAAGCTCATGACCTCCCGGGTGGGGTGCACTGTCACCCCGGCGATGCAGCCGCTGCCCTCCAGGTAGGTGCTCACACCCTCCAGCCGGCAGAGGTCCTGGTGCCCACTCTCCTTGCTGTGAAGTGCATCCAAGGCCTTCTTATCGAGAATGCCAGAGTTGAACAGCTCGGCAGCACTCACGTCCCCGTGAATGGCGGCCACCTTGATACCTTGGTTTTGCTTTTCCGTGTCTTCCATGGTGGTGCTGATGACCTCCACCAGTTTCTCCATGCCCACGTTCTGGGCTCTGTACTTCCTCACCAGCTCTCTCTTCCTGCCCTCCGTGAAGTACGGAGAACAGAGGAGGTCCCAGACTGACACCGACTGACCCGCGAACCTCCCCACGTGCACCTTCACCACTCTGGAGCGCAGAGCCTGCCTCGTGGCCTCATCGATGTACGTGTAGGCGTCTCCCTTCTTCACGATCTCCAGCATGTACAGGCCCGTCTCGGGGTCTTCCACGCAGCGCTCCAGCAGCTGCAGGTAGGTGAGGTTCTCGTGTGTGTTGGGGTCAAAGAAGCCCTTGGTGTCGTCGCTCGAGTCCTCCAGCACGCGGTTCATCTCCTCGTCGAAGTAGCCGCGCTGGTAGGCCACGTGCACGGGCACGCGGTGGCTGTGCACGGGGTCGATGATGCCGCCCGTGGCGATCTGGGCCTCCAGCAGGCGGATGCCGTGGTCCCTGACGATGAGGTCCCTCTGCATGGCCTGGAACAGCGAGATCCGCTCTCCGGAGTAGGGGTCGGTGTAGCCGGTGACGGCGCGCTCGGCCGACAGCAGCTTTGTGTAAGTATCCCTGCCAAACATTCCTGCCTGGAATGCCTGCTCCACCGTCAGTTTCTGGTTCTCCACAGGGTCGATGATGAAGCCGGTGGCCGCCTGAGCCTCCAGCAGCACCAGCGCCGTCCCAGGGCGCAGGATGCGCCGCCTCAGGGCCTCTGGGATGCTCATCTTCTCCTTGGTGGCCTGGATGAGGACCCCGGCGATGAAGTTGCCGCCTTCCAGGGACCGCCTCACGCTGTCCATTTCTGTCACCTCCTGCACTGTTCTCTTCCCCTGGTTCAGCTCATCCAGCGTCTGCTTGTCGATCAGCTGGGACCTGAACAGATCCCTGGCTGACACCTGCTTCCGGAGCCCCCTGAAGGTGGCCTGTGGGGGCTGCTTCTCCGCTGCCTCCACCAGGGCGGTGATGGCGCTGACCACCTGCCGCATGGCTGCAGCCCGCCCAGAGCCACAGAGTGCCACCAGTTCCCGCCGCTTGTCAGCACTGACGTACTCTGAATGCAGCAGGTCCCAGAGCGACACACTGCGCCCTTGGAACCTCCCCATGCCGATGGGCACCTTCATGGCCCTCAGGGCTACCGCGGTGTGCTCATCCACCTCCAGCACGGCATCCTGGGAGAGCGGCAGCAGCCGCAGGCCTGTGTCCACGTCCAGCACACAGCGCTCCCTGAGCTGCTGGTACGTCACCTTGTCTCGAGCACTGGGGTCAAAGAAGAACTTGTTCCCCTCCTCAGTGGTGGTCAGCGCCTGGCCTGTCTGCTCATCCAGGAGGCCGAGCCTGCAGGCCACCGCCTGGGACAGGTGCACCCCGTGGACAGGGTCTAGCACACCCCCTGTGGCCAGCTGCACCTGCAGGAGGGGGAAGCCCTCACTCTGGGGCACCAGCCCCTTATCCATGGCCTGCCACAGAGAGAGGTGGCCACCCGAGTACGGGTCTGGGTAGCCAGCCACAGTCCTCTCGACCTGCCTGAGCGGCTCACTCAGCTCCCTGCCCACCAGGCCGGCCTTCACGGCGCCCTCGATTGACAGCCTCTCATTGGTCAGTGGGTTGACGAGGGAGCCAGATGCCACCTGGGCCTCCAGCAGCCTCTGGCCCAGGCCAGTGGGAAGGAGGCCGTCCTTCATGGCCTGGGTGATGGTCACCTTGGTCCTGGAGGGCTGCAGTAGCACACCAGCCACACAGCCAGTGCCCCAGAGGCAAGCCTTCACCATGGGCAGCTCAACCACCTCGGTGGGCGACTGTGTGCCCTGGGCCAGTGCCTCAAGTGTCTCCTCGGTGATGATGTCAGCGTCCCGCAGCCAGACGGCAGGGACCTCACCCCGGGGGCCGGGCACTGTGATGCGGGCCCGGGCCAGGAGCTCTGCGCCCTGCACCTGGCTGCTCACGGTGTCCTGCAGCTGTGTCACAGAGCTCCTGCCCGCCTGCACGTCCTCCACGAGGGCCCTGCACTGCTCCTCAGTGACGTGGCCGGAGGCAAGCAGGTCCCAGAGGGATGCGCCATCCTCGGTCCCCTGCGTGGTCTGTAGGGTCTCCCGGACCTGTGCATCAGTGGGGCCGGCAGCAGCAGCTTCCGGCACAGGCAGGAGGTGGAGGCCTGAGGCCTCGTCCTGGAGACACTGCTTGAGAAGCCTGGCATAGCTGGTGTGCCCTTGGCCGCCTGGCAGGGGGAAGGTCCCCGCAGAGCTGGACAGGGCCGCTTCCGTCTCCCGGTCAATGCAGCCACGCTGGATCGCCACAGACATGGGCAGGTGGTAGTGACCTACTGGATCAATGACACCTCCGGTGCACACCTGGGCCTCTAGTAGGGGGGTGGCCTGCTCCACGGGGACAAGGCCCTTCTTCATGGCCTGAAACAGAGACAACCTCTGCCCAGAGAAGGGGTCTCTGAAGCCAGTGACACTGTCCTCAGCCCGCCTCAGCCGGCGGTACAACTCTGGCCCCACCACTCCCCTGCGCACAGCCTCATCCACCGACAGGGTCTCCAGGCTGCAGGGGTCCTTGATGGCTCCAGTGGCCGCCTGGGCCTCCAGCAGGGCCAGGGCTACCGCAGGCGGCAGCAGCCTCTGAGTCATGGCCTGGTAGAGGCTGAGCCGCTGCCTGGAGGGCTGCACCAGGATGCCGCCCACCGTGCCCAGCCCCTCCAGGTGCCTGCGGACGCCATCCATGCGGAGGAGCTCGTCGGGGCTGACTGACCCCAGCAGCACCCGGTCCAGGAGGTCCTCGTCGATGATCTGCGCCTCCAGGAGCTGGTGGGCCGTGACCCGGCCCCGCAGCGTAGGCAGCGTGACATCTGCCCACCTCCGCGACTCTCTCTCCAGCAGCTGCGTGAGCTGCTCCAGCGTGAGCTCGCGCTGTCGGTACCGCCGCAGCAGCCGCCGCCTCTGGCCCTCAGTGAAGTACTCTGAGTTGATCAGCTTCCATGCGGAAATCCTCTGCCCCCGAAACCGTCCATACCTCACAGACAGCAGCAGGTTCTGGAAGGCCTGCCGCGTGGCGCCATCCACGAGCTGGGGCTGCGCGCTGCTGAGCTGCAGGAGGTGTAGACCTGTCGCGGGGTCGCGCACACAGCGCTCCAGCAGCTGCAGGTAGGTGAGGTTCTCATGCGTGTTGGGGTCAAAGAAGCCCTTGGTGTCATCAGAGGGGTCCAGCAGGATCAAGTTCAATACCTGGTCGAAATAGCCACGCTGGTAGGCCACGTCCACCGGCAGGCGGTGGCTGTGCACGGGGTCGATGATGCCTCCCGTGGCGATCTGGGCCTCCAGCAGGCGGATGCCGTGGTCCTTGACGATGAGGTCCTTCTGCATGGCCTGGAACAGCGAGATCCGCTCCCCGGAGTAGGGGTCGGTGTAGCCGGTGACGGCGCGCTCGGCCGACAGCAGCTTCTCGTACACGTCGGGCCCGATGACCCCAGCCCTCAGCGCCTCCTCCACGGAGTACCTCTTGTTTTCCTGTGGGTCGATGATGAAGCCTGTTGCCGCCTGAGCCTCGAGGAGGATGAGGGCGGTGCCAGGCCGCAGGAGCCTCCTCCTGCAGGCCTCGTATATGCTCATGCGCTCCTGGGAGCCGGGCAGCAGCAGGCCTGCGATGCAGCCCGTGCCCCGCAGGTACCTCTGCACAGAGTCCAGGCTGCTCACGTCCTGGGCGGAGGCCTGCCCGCGTTCCAGCTGCTCAAACAGCTCCCGGTCGATGATCTGAGCCCTCAGCAGCTCTCCGGGCGTCACGGTGTCCCTCAGCCCAGCAAAGGTGACGGAGGCAGTGGCTGCAGCTTGCTCCACAGTGGCCTTCAGTTCAGCCTCCAGCTCCTCCACCGACAGGGCCCCTTCCTGGTACCGCCGGGCCAGTGTTGCCCTCTGCTTCGCGGGCACTGCCTCGGAGAACAGCAGCTCCCAGAGGGACACGGGCCGGCCCTGGTACCTCCCCACGGGGAGCGAGATTGTGGCCGTGCTCAGAGCCTGCCGGGTGCTGTGCTCAATGAACATGGGGCCCTGCGGCTCCTCTCCATAGGGGCCCCCCGAGAGGGGCAGGAAGGCCAGCCCTGTCTCTGGGTCGGTCACACAGCGGGCCAGCAGCTGCCCGTAGCTCAGGCTGCCAGGGGTGCTGGGGTCCGAGAACCCTGCGGCCTGGGACAGGTGCTGCTGAGTCTCCTCGTCCAGGCATCCGAAACGCAGGGCAGCCTCCAGCGGCAGCCGGAGCCTGCGGGATGGGCAAACCAGACCGCCCGTGGCCAGCTGGGCCTCCAGCAGGCGCAGAGCCAGCGGCCGGTCCACCAACCCCTTCTTCATGGCCTGGAAGAGGGGGATTTGGGAGCCGCTGAAGGGGTCATGGTACCCGGTCACCGCCTGCTCTGCCACCAGGAGCCGCTCATGGAGCTCTGGGCCGACCAGGCCGGCCCTGACCGCCTCGTCCACCCACAGCCGCTGGCCTGTGGCGGGGTCCACCAAGGCGCGGGTGGCAGCCTGAGCCTCCAGGAGCTGGAACGCGGCCCCCTTGGGGAGCAGGTGCTCAGTGGTGGCCTGGAAGAGGCTCTTCTTGAGGCTTTTGGGCAACAGGACGACCCCCGCCAAGCCACCGGTGCCCTCCAGGTAGCGCTGCACCTCTGGGCGGGTGCTCACGTCTGATGGCAGCAGCGCACCCTCCTGCAGGCCCCGGGCCGCGTCCTGGTCCAGGATTCCTGCCTCTAGCAGCTCCGCCGCACTCGCTGCCCCAGCCAGGGTGCGGAAGGTGGTCTTGAGGGGCAGCAGGGGCAGCCCCGAGCCCGGGGCCTGCACACACCTGCCCAGCAGTGCGCGGTAAGGCAGCTGCTCCAGTGTGTTGGGGTCCAGGAAACCTGGGGCTCCCACGCTGGGCTCCAGCTCCGCCAGGTCAAGCCACGTCTCCTGGTCCAGGAGGCCCTGCTGGCAGGCCAGCTCGGGGGTCACGCGCACGCCCCGGGTGGGGTCCACCAGGCCCCCCGTGGCCAGCTGCACCTCCAGCCAGCGCTGCCCCAGGGCCTTGTCCACGACTTCTTTCCCCATGGCCTGGAAGAGGGGCAGCTTCTCACCCCCGTAGGGGTCAGGGTAGCCGGCAAATGCGCGCTCCGCGGCCAGAAGCTTCTCCTTTAGCTCCAGCCCCGCCAGGCCCCGCCTCAAGGCCTCGCACACGGGGAGCAGCTGGCCCTGGGCGGGGTCGACAAGTCCCCCGGTGGCTGCCTGGGCCTCCAACAAAGCCAACCCGAGCCCAGTGGGCAGGAGGCCCTGCTTCATGGCAGTGTAGACGCTCTGGGTCTGCCCAGAGGACTCCATATACACCCCGGCAATACTGGCTGCCGGGGCCGGGGCTGCCTCCACCCCGGGCCCGGAGGGAGTGCTGGCTCCCAGCCCAGCCTTCATGGTTTTGGGGACAGTGGCCTGCTCAGTACCATTGGTGACAAGGACATCAAGAGGAGGTGAGATCTGTCCGTTCATTGCACACAGCTTGCCTGAGGTCCACCTGTGTCCTGCAGGGGACAGAAAGAGTCAGTCAGGAACCCTGAGCAGCTGGGAGGATGGGAAAGGCAGTTCGCAGGGTGAGATGACCCTTCCAGGACAGCTGAGCCCTGGATCTGGCTCCAGACCCCAGGTTGGAGCCACCAGCTTTGTTCGAGGTAGTGGAGTCCAGACAGCCCTACTGGCGCTAAGCGCCCACCACTGGGCATTCCCCTGCCCCACAGAGGGGCCAAGAGAAGCTGCATAGCGAGCTCAGAAGACACAGGGATGGCCCCGGGCGTGGTGGCACACGCCTGTACTCCCAGCGGCTTAGGAGGCAGAGGCAGGAGGATCGCAAGTTCAAGACCAGAGGCACTGTGCATAACTTAGTGAGACCCTGTCTCAACAAAAAAAGTAAAAAAACTGGGCTGAGGGTGCAGCTCAGTGGTCCAGCACTTGTAGAGTATGCAAGCGCAAGGCCCTGGGTTCAGCCTCCAGTATTGTTAATAAAAAGAAAGAAAGAAAGAAAGAAAGAAAGAAAGAAAGAAAGAAAGAAAGAAAGAAAGAAAGAGAAAGAAAAGAAAAGAAGACACAGGGCTGGCACGGGCATGAGGATCAGGGCTGGCCAGTGGCCACGTCCGAGGACTTGAGAGCGGTTTCCCCTGGGCCCCAGCCCCAGCCTCCACTCCAGCTCATTACAGTCCTGCTGCAGGGGAATTGGAGCCTTCCAGGTTACCCTCTGCCCGTAGCCCTGACAAGGGGTTCAGCCTGCTCCCCTGGGGTGGTCCATCTTCCCCCACAGCCTGCCCTGGACTCCGCAGATCTGTACTGGCCTTCCAGCCCTGCCTGCCCTGGCCATGTGGCACCAGGCCCCAGCACTCTGCTGTGGACCTCTGCCCAGGCCTGTCCCTTCTGAGCTGGGCTGAACTGATAAGTCAAATCACTGAACCTGCAGGACTTACTTGTGAATGTGACCTTATTTGGAAACGGGATCTCTGCAGATGTAATTAAGATGAGGTCATACCTGAGCAGGGCTGGCCCCGATCCAGGACACCTGCCGTCCTTATGAGACAGACTCACTCAGGGAGAAGACGGCCAGGCAGGCGACCGCCCAGAGCCCCGGGGAGCTGGAGGAGGTGGGGAGGCCCCTCCCAGCCTGTGGAGGGGGCTCGGCCATGGCACCCTGACTTTCACTTCTGGTCTGAGTGTTGCAGCCTCTCAGCCTGTGTCACTTGTGCGCCCTGCCCTGCCCCCTGCTTACCCCACCCGCAAGCTGGGCTGCTCCCCGTGTGCTCCGGGTCCACAGCCTCAGGGCTGCTGGAATCTCACCTTGGCTCAGGAGCCCGTCCCAGCCTCCAGTCCCAGTTGGCCTCGCCTCCCCCCACCTGCCTCACACCGCTCTATTATCACTGAACTTAACTGCACTTTGGACCTGACCGTCAGGAATACGGGCCCTCTGCTCCCCCCGCACCCCTGTGACAGGATTCCTTTCTGTCCCTGGGCACCTGGTGAACTAGAGAGCTCAGCCTGCCCTCAGATTCCCACAGGTGCAGCCTGGGCCAGCACGTCCTGCGATCCTGGCCAGCAGTGCATCCCCCTTGGGCACGCACCCCCTTGGACACGCACATTCGCGTGCACTCTGGCCCTTCCCTGGCCCCATGGTTCTCCAGAGCCTCGGCTGCTGCAGCTCATCCGCTGGTCTGCCTGCTGCCCGCCCGCTGGCCACCCTCCGGTCCACCCCTGGCTGCCTGCTGGGCCACCTCATGCAGCTCATCCTGCCTCCCAGCTACCCTTCCTGCTCCTGCCATGCAGGGCGCCACACCACGTGGCACAGGAGCCCTCCCTGCCGTCCTCAGGCTCCTCCCCAGCACCCACTGGTGTCTGGAATGTGCAGGGGTGAGCAGGGCACAGGTGGTCTGTGGGGCGACGTGGCTTTGATGTCACACGCCTGGTGAGGGAACAGGCTGCTCAGCTGGGGGAGGGCAGTGGGCAGATAGCCCCATGGCCAGCTCCTCCAGGAACCACACCAGCCAAGGGCACCCTTCTTCCTGGCACGGCCAATGGCAGGATCATTCCCATGACATAACTTCAGGTGACTCTGGGGCAGTGAAAGCACGGTTTCCAAACAGCCTGGGCTCCAGTGCTGAGACTGTGCCCCTCCACCGCCCTGGTGAAATCCCCCTCTCCTTCCCTTCCACAGATGTTGGTCCTGAGCCCTCTGGGGTGTCCTGCTGCTGACCTGCTGCTCAGCATCTTGGACATCAGTGCTGGGATCAGGCAGATGCCTCAGGGGGCTGGCAGGGTCCAGTACCACCCTGCTGGCAGAGTGGGCAGTGCCCAGGCTCTGCTCCTCCAAGGGTAGAATGCTCAGGACAGTGTAGGGAAATAGGGAAGATGCAGAGGACCCAGGGCAGCAGGACGGGGGACTGTTGCTAGGCAACCAAGCTTTGGGAGCAGCTCACCAAAGGCTGGGAGTGCCCGACTGGACAGCCTGGGGCTCCTGCCTCTACGGGAAGGGCAAACCCCTGTAGCTCCATCCTAAGTGGCCAAGACTGGAAGGGCTAGCCCTGACACGGGCAAGTCCCCTTGCAAGAGTGAGGCCTGGGGGGCTGGGCCAGGCTCTGCCTCATGATGGGAACATCTGGGTCAAGGAACCCCCAAATCTTGAATCCTTCCTTGGGAGCAGTCCTCCTGTGCAGAAACCACAGCCCAGCTTGGGGGCTGAGAGGCCAGGCACCCAACCCCCAGGGGCTGCAGGCCACAAGACCTGCCCTGCCAGGAGCTATGGGCCCAATAGGGTCTTGGGACAACTGCCAAAGGTGCAGCTGAGGCTCTGGCTCCAGGTGACACCTGAGGCTGGGCACTGTCACGGAGAGATGGGACTTCTACTCTAAACATGGGTTTCCCACAGCCCTGGGTCCTGGGGTCCACATAGACCAGGAACCAAGACCTGGAGGCAGTGGCCCACCATGGTCCTGCAACCCCCTGGATGCTTGGTTTCCGCACTCCTAGAGGAGGAAGTGCCGGGTAGCAGAGCAGATGCCAGAGGAGGTGGGTGGCGCAGGGAGGAGGGTCTGGTCAGGGCCCAGGGAGCCTAAGTCTGCAGGCGTGGCCAGTTTTGTTCTGGATGACGAGAGGCGAGAGGCGGTGAGAGCCCCGGTGAGAGCCCCGTGCAGCCGAGGGCCGGCCCGCCTCGCCCCAGGAGCTTCCTCCTGCACTTCCTCAGGAATGGGCCAGGGACATCCTGGAGGCTGTTTCTGGGCACAGTGTGACTGTGGAGACAGAGGGCTGCCCAGACCTGAGGACTTTCTGGGGACCAGTGAGCTGGCGTGGAGGGACAGCCTCTCCTGCACCCCCTCCCTCCCACGGACTTGTCCTGAGAGCCTGGTCTCACACTTGCCCTCCCACACCCACCCGGGCACCTTGGCTGCCCCCCTGCACGGTGCTTCGTCCTCAGGCCTGCGAGCCAGAGGGAACCGCGCAGGGCACTGTCCAGCCCAGGCAGGGCAGGGCAGAGCACAGGCCAGAGGCCCTGGGGTGGTGAAAACCAAGCACCTGTCCCCTGCTGTCCTGTGAGGGGACAGAGCCAGGAAGAGCAACCGAGGTTGCTGGTACCACAGTGGGGCAGGGACAGCCTCGGGGAGCCCTTGACCTGGCCATGGCAGCCAGCCCAGGCAGGCTGTGTCCTGGGAGACGGGCAGTGCGGGGGTGAGAAGGCCAGGGCCGAGATGAGCTCAGATGGCCGCTGGGCTCCCTGAACAAAGAGGGGGTTCAGGGAGGGATGGTGCCAAGCAGGATCCTGGGAGCAGGGCCCTGGGTGGCCACTCCCTGCTGGGTTATGGGTGACCTTGGGCCCCGCAGGAGTCTCCCCCATATGGGGGTGGACGCCCAGCGTCTGCAGTGGGTGCTGAGGGGGCAGCCAGAGGACTCTGGAATGTGGGAGATGCCCTGGAGCCCCGAGGGACCTCAGAGGCCGGCTCCGCCAGGGAGGGCACTGGGTCCACGCGAGGTCCAGGAAGGCAGAGGATCAGGGGCCTAGAGAGGAGCCTGTGATGGCGTGGGTGACCCTGTGGCTTTTGGGGCCACGGGGAGGCAAGGGAAGGAGTCGCATCCCAGGGCAGAGGACCATTCCAGAGGTGGGTGGGGCAGCACCGCTAGGGTGCAGCCCCATCTGTCAGCACCTCCCAGGTGGTCCCCCCACCGCTGCCCGGAACAAGGGTGGAGCCAAGGGCCAGAGGGCTGCTCCTGGAGCCAGGAAGCCAGGCAGATTCCGCCCACCTGGGAGGCACAGAACTTGACCTCTGCCCCACTGTGGGCAGCTGGCAGAACACCATTGCCCACCTGCACCCTGCCCAGACAGGACAGAAAGGAACTGCTCTGATCAAAGTCTGGCAGGCCGTCTGGGTGGGGGTGGGGAAGCAGGGCGCCATCCGCCTCTGCCTCCCAAGGGCCCAGACATGCCCAGGAGTGGCCTTCTTCTCTGCTCACACTGGACTGCTGGCAGCGCCACTATGGGTCAGCCCCACCTCCCGAGCCGCTGGCCTCTCAATGCATCAGCCTAACTGCCCCTGTGGCTGGTGCCCTGGCCAGCTCTTGCAAGGCTGCCCAGTGCCACACTCAGCCTTCTGGGAACCGCTGAACCAGCCGGACCTCGCCTCGCGGCCCGGGCCAGAGCCTCAGCCTCTCTACCTGTTCCAGGAACTCAGGTGCCCCAGGGCGGCGCGGGGCTCAGACTACCCAGGATGGGAAACGGCTGGCCAGAGGCCAGAGCTCTGGGGTGCTGCGCCCCCGCCACGTCCTCGCCGGGCCTCGGGTCTCCGGCTCCCAAGGTTGTCTGGGTTTCTCCGGTCCCCACCTACCCTCACGTCTCCACCTGCCCTCGTAGCGCCAGCACCGGGTCCGCAATCCCTCCGCTCGCCGGTCCGCGCCCTGAGCCCCGCGCCCACATTTAAACCCGCGCGGCCCCTCCCAGCGGCTGGCCAGCCTGGGCGGGGGCGTGGGGAGGAGGCGGGGTAGAGGCCAGGTAGGGGCGGGGCAGTCAGGTGCGGCCAACAGGTGCCGGGAACCCCGCGCGGGCGGGACTGCCCAGGAGCACGCTGGGAGAGCAGGGGCCTCCCTTCGTCCCGCCCACCCCGAGTCACCGCGAAGGAACGCTGGGCAGGCGTGGGGGTGGGCGCGACCCGAGCCGGCGCAGACAGGTTTTGAATGGAGTTTGCAAGGCAAATGCGACCCACCAGAGGGAGGCTTCGGTTTCCCTAACGCGACTTTATTGCTGAGCGTGAGCGGGCAGGCGCCGCGCGCTGGGTGCTTCTGGTCCCAGGACGGCTCCATGCGCTGTGCCTGTCCGCTGTCTGCAGGGGTCCTGCGGCCATCCTCAGCGGGCCCACCTGGGCCTTGAGCTCGTGGGCCTGGTGGGTTGGCAACCCTGTCTGCTGCTAGATGCCCAGGCCTCACCACACAGCCCAGTCCCTCCCCCTGGGCCCAGAGAAGGTCCTCTGTCCACCTAGGTGGACCTGGCCACCTCTCTAAAGTCCTTCCCCACACTCGCCCTTCCAGGCAAAGGTCTAGGGGAGGAAAAGCGGGTGGGGGCCCAGAGCTTCGGGGCAGTGACCTCAGGGGCTGGCCCACTGCGGGCTTCAGCCCAGCGTGGGAACTGAGCCTGACGCTTCCGGCTGGTCCTCCCCTTTGCTGCCCAGAGATGTCCGAGGCAAGGCTAGAGCGGATGCCCTTCCCCCCACACCCCCAGCCCTCACCTCTGCCTGGGTCATTCTTGATCAGAAACTCATCCAGAGCCACCCAGCCACCGCCAACACAGACCATCAGGGCTCCCTGAGCCTCCCGCGCAGAGGCCGAGGACAGCACCTGGAGCTCCGCCCCCACCACCAGGCCTCCCTGGACCGTGGGCCTGCCTCTGGCCAGCCGTGCATGTCCGCTCCACGTCCCCTGCTCTAGCCCGCTGCGTGGCTGCTGCTGGCTGCTGGGGAGCCCTGACCGCAAAGTGGCGGTGAGCGGGGACATGAGCCCTGCTTCCCCCAGGGGCGGCCAGGCCAGCTGCGTCCACGCCCACCCGGCTCCAGCTGCAGGACACTGTCCATGAGGTCCTGCTGGGAAGTGTGGCTGGGGTGGGGGCGCACCCGTAGCTGCTGCCTCTTCTGGCCAACGCGGAGAGGTTCCCCAACCAGGCCACAGAACTCAGGCGTGTGCAGCCCCTTCCCGGCCAGTCTCACCCTCTCCTGGGCCCTGCCAGCCCTCCCCTGCTGCAGGGGCGCTGCTGCTGGTATGTCCGCTCATCTCTGTCTTCCCGCCTCCTCTCCCTGGGCTGCGACTCCCTGTGGCCCCAGCTGCCTGTTGTAGCCTCTGCCCACCATGGCCTCCAGCTCAGCTCTTCTAGGCACGCCCCCGGGAGGCAAGCATGGGCTCTATTCCTCTGGTCCCAGGCCCTCCCCTGGTCAGGGCCCCTCGGAACCAGCACCTGCCTTGGGGCTCCAGCCCCATACTTCAGCCCAGTATCCGTGGGGGTTCCCGGCACCTCCTCCACTGCCCAGCTTTGGGCCTGCAGCACCTTGTAGCGGGGAGGGGTGGGAGTTGGGGAGGGTGGTCCTCATGCCTAGTACTGCCCACGGCCCCTCCTGTGACTACCTGGAGCCAGCACACCCTCCCCAGAGCCTCACAGGAGCCACCCGGCTCCTCCTGGGGGTCTGAGGGGCTCTCAGAGAGAGAGAGACTGCAGGAGTGGGGTCCAGGGCACCAGGAGCAGTGCCTTCACGCTGACGCTGGGCTGCTCCACAGTCGCCGGGCAGGTCGGAGCCTCCGTCTCCGGGGGTTTGGCCTGGCCCCGCCTCTGGGGACAGGCAAGAAGCTTCTCCATAAGGCGGCCCACGGGCAACAGCGTCCCCTCCAGAGGCTGTGGCCTGCAGAGGGGACGGGGCAGACATGGGCAAGATGGAGGCCCAGTGGGAGGCAGTTGGGGACAGACAAGCAGCAGGCTGACCTGTCACTGGAGGGGCCGGCCATGGCTGCCCAGCGGCCCAGCAGCTCCATCAGCAGGCCCGGGTGGCAGGTGCCCTCGTGGGCAGCACCTCCTCACAGCGCTGGGTACCACCAGGACACTGCCACAGTCTGCTGTCCCCACAGCACTCCTGCCAACAGAGGCGCCTGGTGTCCTTCCCGCCCCCTGGGGGAGGGCTGGTGTGGGGTATGGACCATTTCGCCTCATGCCCTCCATATCCCTTATCCTCTTCCTCCCTTCACCCTGCACCCCACACATCTTCCATCAGCAAGTTAGGGAGCAAGGGCTGGCGTAGGCGGGCTGGCGCTGGACCTCTTCAGTGGAAGGAGGGCAGCTGTGGCCCAGCACCCCGCTAGACACTCGGGTGAGGAAAAGCCAGTAGGCCACGTGCTGTGGTGCGGTGAGCTGTGTCTCCAGATTCATGCTGCAGTCCTGACCCCTGGTCCCCTCTGAATATGACTCTGCTTGGAAAAGCTGTTGGCTATATAATTAGGCAGGATGAGGGCACAGTGCAGGAGGGGCCCCCAGGGTGACTGGCGTCCTTACAAGGGGGAAGTTTGGTGGAAGACGTGGCTACAAGCCAAAGAGAGGCTGGGCTGAGCCCTTGCAGGCCTCAGGTGCCACCTCTGCCCACAACCGTTTTAGACCTTCTGCCTGAGAGCTGAGTTGCTCTCTTTGAGCCTCTTAGTTGGGTGGTAGCTGGCTACAGCAGCCCAGGAAACAAACCCAGTCCCAAGTATGAGAAATAGATCTTGGGAATACGAGTGAAGAAAGAGTTTGGAACTTCAAGGCTGGAGGCAAACCTCACAATAGACTTGTGCAAGCCCAGCCTCTCCCACTTTACAAAAAAGGGAGCCAAGCCAGGACAGAGCCCACTCTTGCCTCTTGGTTGCGTTAAACACTGGAGAGATGGTCCCCGCCTGTACCACAGGAATACGTTTCTTTCAATCTTGCTCCAAATATATACATATTTTCCACCTGATGCATACATGGGAATCATTCATGACGATGCTGTGAACTTAATTGGGAATCCTATTTGCTGGGAAAGGTAGAAGTTGTGCCCACATCTCGGCCCTGTCTGTCCCCACTCTGTATAGCCTCGTGTTTGGGCAGTGCTGACCCAAGGGGAGCTGTCCTTGCCCGGCAGACAGGGCCTACCCAGACCTCCAGCCCTGATCCCACTGGAGGAGCAGAGTGGCCATGTCTTGGGGGACTTGAGACTGTCAGAAGCATGGGACCTGAGCCATGAAGCTGCTCCTGGAAGTCCCTCCAGCCAGCCCTGCTCCCACGTGTCCCCTCCCCCTGACCTGCCCTTGTCACCACCCGAGAGTCCTCTGGCTTGTCCTCCCCACCAGCAGGCGGCAGCTCAGCCCCAGACTCCCCCAGTTGTCCAGGCTCCCTGTGGTCAGTTGTCTTCCCAAGAAGCTTCTGGGGTGACATCTTCCCTCCCCTAGTCTTCCAAGGCACTGCCAAGGCTGGGGTCTGGTGGCCCACAGGCAGCAGCCACTCCTCCCAGGCTGCCTGCTCTGCCCGGCCACACCAGGTCCTCTCACATAGCCTCCAGCCCAGGGTCCTATTCCTGAGCCTCTGACCAGCGGCCCCCCAGGGGCTCCACCTCTGCCTGTGGCACAGCTGCAGACAGACGTGACCCCCCAAGAGCCCAGCCCTGGCACGGCCCTCACCAGTGCCCTCCCTTGCCCGGCTTCCTGTGCACCTGGGCCCCAAGCTCGCCAGTGTGGTTTGAGTGTGCACTGTCTCAGCCACGGACCCTACAGACCCCGCAGGCCCCAGGTACCCGGTGAGAGGGACTGTTCCCAGGAAGGAGCTGCAGTGCTGCTGCCTGACCAGGGCATCTGCCCACCATGGCAGCTGCTTGAGCGGCTCTGCCAGCTGGCCCAGGTGGCCGCTCAGCTAGGGGAGGAGACCGGCATCATCCCAGGCATTCCTGATCGGGGGACAGAAAGCCCCTGGTGCCCTGCTCGCTGGGCCTGTGGGCTGCACTCAGAGGGCACAGGACAGGGTGGAGGCCTCCTCCGGCGGCTGAGAGGCGCTGCAAACACCTGCCTCTGCTTCTTGAGCCCTGGACACTGTGAGGCCACCCCATCCAGGTCAAGCTGGACCTCCAGGCCTGCTGTGGGTGAGGGCCTGGGGGGCCCTGTCCTCAGGGCAGGCAGCAGCTTCTGGCGGGCACTGGCAACGCTGGACATGGGCAGCCTCCCTTGCTCCCGCAGCTGCTCCAGCTGCCTCCCCAGCAGCTGAGCCTGGTCCTCTGCAGCCCGCGCCAGAGGGAAGAAGCAAGAAGAGATGAGAACGTGGGCACTGGAGGGGAACTTGGGGGCTGAGGGCAGGGGTGAAGGCATTGGGGGATCTTGGCGTCGGCGGCCTAGCACACGTCCCTAGATAATGACAGATGTCTGCGCCAGGAGGCTTGGTGGGTGAGGGCTGGCGGTGCTTTTCTGCAGGTTCTGAATCGCGAGCACCGAAGAGGTCTTGGCGAGGCGAGCTGGATAGCTGAGCGGCCCTGCCACTGTTCACCCACCTGTGAGCAGGTCTGCCAGCCTCCTGCCAGTCTCCAGAGTCCGCTCCAGGGCCGCAGCTTGTGCCACTGTCCCCTCCAACATGTGCTGCAGACACGCGCTGCTGAGCCTAGGCTGGCGGGCGAGCTCCCACCCCAGGCGTGGGTGGTACCTGCAGGCGCCCCTTGGCTCCCTCCAAGCCCCTGGGCCCCAGCTGGTTCCGGCTGTAGCTCGCCCAGGAGCCGCTTGCGGGGACTTAGCTGCCCAGGCGGGCAGCTTGGACCTCTGCGCTGCTGGGGCACACCGCTCCAGGAGCCCCCGCCTGGAGACCCAGATGTGTGGTCATCAGTGCCCTCTCTGCCATGGTGCCCCTGCCCTACCCCCTGCCCCACAGCCTAAGCTGGCCTTTGCCCGCCGCACCAGCCTGGGCCACGGTGTGCGAAGCTCTGCTGGGCTCCCTGGCTGCCACAGCCTCGGCTCCACCTGAGCACCCACTCTCTCAGCAGGCACTGGAGCGGCCCAGCCCCCACCTCCCACCCCTTGTGGGGGCCATGGAAATGTTAGCAAGAATCTGCACTCAGCAAACCCCGGGTGGCTGTGTGGTCAGGTGCCTGGTGGTGCCCTTAGGTCCAGAGGACCAGATCCTGGCCCTGGCCCCTGTGCCCTGTGCCTCCTGTTCTTGCAGCTGGGCGGTGGCCACAGTGGCACCCATAGCAAGGGGCCCCGGGAGGCCTGCAGCTCCTCCCTGCCATCCAACCAGCTACGCAGGGTGCCCAGGGGCTCTGGGGTCACCTGTGAGAGGGACTCAGCCCATCTGGCCTCCGCCCAGCTCCCCCGACTCTGAGCTGCTCTGCCTCACCCGGGCTGGGCCTGGCCCCACAGCTTCAGTCACTACCCTCTCCGTCACCACCGTCTCTGTCACCTCTGTCACCTGGACAGCACGGGGACCCCACCAGGCCCGGGTGATCCCTGGAGGGAGGGGGTACTGAGGCCCTGCAGGTGGCGGGGGACCCCCTCGGGCCTTGGGAGCGGCTCCCCCTCTTCCTATAGCAGCCCAGCCGGGAGGCCGGGTTTCCCATGGCAGATGCTGTGCATTCTGCTGGGAGACCAGGTTGCCAAGGGCTGGAGGACCCCCTTGAGGACCAGAAGGTGGGAACAGGACCACCGGGCACGCCCAGTCCCACCATCACACCCTGGCACTTATGGTCTGGGGTCTCTGTCACTGTCCTCGGCCCGAGCAGGCTGGAGTGGGGGGGGTAGAGGGACCCCCACACCCACCTAGGACCACTTCCAGGCAGCCCCTGCTGAGCCAGTCCCAGCCGAGGGTCCAGCCAGCCCGGACCCCGCACTTTCCTTTCCTTCTTACGGTTTCCTGGGAAACCTGTGCCCCTCGGCAGCTACGAGGTGGGGGAGGGGTGGGGGAGGGGCTTCGGCTGAGCTTCTCACCCCTCCCCCTCAGCTCCCTATAGGTCACAGGGGCTAAAGGGGAGGATTGGGGCACTCACTCCCCACCTGGCAGACCAGACCACCCATACTGCACTGGGGCTCAGTTCCCATCTGGCTAGGAGGCTGGGGTGTGGGGGGAGCAGACATGCCCTGGGGATGCTGGGGCCGGAGGAAGGGGGTGCACATGCTCCCAGGGGTGGGGCTGGGGAAACACAGGGGAGCTCTCCAAAGCCATACAGCCCCCAGAGTCCCAGGTGGTACCATTCACACAAAACTTCCTACCCCTGCACCCCTCAGGTACCTCATCCCTGGGGCTCTGACACCCCCCACCCAAGCCTTCCTGGCACCCCAGAGTGCTCAGTGCTGGCCCCAGGAAACGCATGTCCAACCACACCTCCCCAGCCTGGCCTGGACTAAGTGGGCTTCCCCTCCAGCCTGGACGTTCCTCCCACCAGGCCTGTGGAGGGGGTCGGCCCCCAGCGGAGGCTGTGGCTGCTGGGAGACCCTGCAGGTGCCTGGTGTGCTTTGTGGGTCCTGGGCGCTGCGTGAGCCCATCCTCCTCCCTGCCTGCCATCTACTCACTGACTCCTCTCCCAGGAAGCGGACTCTGTGCTCAACACGCAAGCCAGGACCCCCACCGGCAGCTGCCTCGCGGGCCCCCAGCACCCATCCTGCTCTGGTCCAGGGCAGGGATGGGCAGCCTGGGGTGTGGGCTGGGCCCTTGCTGCTGACAGGTGCCCTTTAAGTCTCTGGAGCCCCACCCCAGCCTGTGACCCCACACTCTCCCCTGCCAGGCTCCCCTTCGTCATGGTTTGTGCTGCCGTTGCCCCGGGAACTTTCCATCGGAAAATGTTGGGTGAAAGTTTGGGCGAGGTGGGCAGGCGGGCGGGCAGGCCGGGGCAGGCTGCAGACACACCGTGGGTGGATGGGTGGCGGACACCTCTCCCGGGAGGGCTTGTCTGACCCACACCCTAGGAAGGCCCACCCTGTCCTACCTGCTCCCTGTTCTCAGCCCCCACCCCTGCCCAGGGAGCGCCCAGTGCGCCACTCTGTGGGGATCCTTGGGGGGCTAGGGAGGGGTGCTCTGCCTGGCACAGGCCGGCCCCCTCCCTGAACGGAGACCTCGTCCTCTTGTGACACCAACTGCCAAGACGTCCTGGCAGGGGCAGCGCAATGCTGGGCAGGGGCGCAGCCTTAAGTACCCCTGCCCCTCTGCCCCCCACCCTGTCCTGGGCCTCGGGGGGTGTCCTGGGCCCAGCCCCTGCTCCCTTACCACCCAGGGGCACCTTACCACCCAGGCAGGGCTGGTCAGATTTCTGTCCAGGCCTTCGCAAGGCCGGCGCAGGGCCTGGCAGGAGGGTGTGCTGCTGGGCGGCCTCGGCACGGCCTCTGGGCTTCCTGCCTGCCGCTGGCCAGGGTCCCATGCTGAGCCCGAGCCTGCTGGATGCGGAAGGAGCACCCCCAGCAGGACCCTCCAGCCAGCACCCCCACCCGCCACACTCCACAGCTCCTGGCAGCTCAGCCGGCCCAGGCCCCCTTCCACCCGGGGGCTCCTGTGTTGTGATAATTGAGTAAGCAGGGGACTGGAGGGTGCTGGCCCCAGGCTGCCCACTCTCCCACCCATACCCCCGGGCTGCGGGCACGAAGGATCCCACTGCAGCGTGGCATGGGGTGTGCCTCACGCTGCCCCTGGGCCTTTACCCAGCTGCCTGTCCCTGAACCTCCTCTTCTGCATCTCCTCTTCACAGGTCCGTGCGCGTGGCCTGGGCACCCCACCCACAGGACCCCTGACCCAGTGCCCCCAATGCACTTCTCTCGGCCCTCAAGTGGTCACAGCCCCGGCTACACCCAGGTGAGTGACCCTACCCCAGGGACACACAGGAGGCCTGGGGCAGGTGCAGAGAGTTCCAGACTTCGGACGGGGACTCAGGCCAGAACAGGTCAGCAGACGCAGCCTAGACTCATCCTGGGGGCCTGAGGGTGCAGCTGAGAACAAGGAACAGGCAGGACAGGGTGGGTCTTCCTAGGTTTGGGACAGCCAAGCCCTCCCAGGAGAGGTGTCTGCCGCCCATCCACCCACCGTGCATGCAGTGGACACGAGTGGCAGGTCTGACAGTGATCAGAGGTTGGGGATGGCCTGGCCAGCTGGTGCAGACAGGCAAGTTTCAGCACTCGGGGGTGACTGTGGAGCCAGAGGGCAGCCTGAGACATAGGGTACCGCTAGGGAGGAGGCAGAGGTGGCTAGGGATGTCAGGAGCTGGGGCCAGGGCCCACGGACAGATGGGCACAGCCTCTCGTGTTGAGCCCCTGGGGACACGAGGCTCCATGGATGGGCCTGGGAGCACTGGCACAGGCAGAGGCCTTGGGGAGCAGTTCTCTGACCAGACAGGTGGCTTTTCTTTGCAATATACAAAGCTCGAATAGCAAGGTGAATGTGGCAGGAGTGACGCTTTCTACACTTAGAAGCGCATGCTTCTTTGTGGTAGAAAACCCCAGACAGTTTGGGGAGCTGAGCCTGGGGGACCCACACCCATTCCAGAAGGTGGAGGCTCCTGAGCCCCTCCCGGAGCAGAGGAGATGTGGACATGAGGCAGGGCTGGGCGCTGCGTCCTGGGGGCTAAGCAGAGGCTAGGCTTTGGCCAGTCACCAGAAAAACCGGTTAGAGCAGGGTTAAAAATAAAAGCGAAAGAGGTGGCTCCCAACTCACGACCCTGGAGGCTGAGGGAGTCTGGCCCAGGCTTGGAGGACCCTGGGCTAGCTTTGAGTTGGCTGAGCCAGAAGCCTCATGACCCACAGGACCGGGCTGACGGTAAAGCCCACACGAGGCAGGACGCCGAGTAGCCGCTCTCTGCAAGTTCTAGAAAAATCATCTTGGCCCTCCCTGCCTCTGGCCAGGCCACCTCTCTAATGAGTTGAATCCTGTCTCCCTAAAAGCTTTGTTCAAGCCCTGATTCTAGCCTTGTGATTGTGCCCTTATTTGGAAATGGGTCTTGTTACAGCCGTGATCAAGTGACGATGAGGTTATTAGATGGGCCCTCGTCCAGCCGACTGGCGTCCTCGTGAAAGAATGCCTTGTGAGCACTGGAGCCTGGAAGAGGCTGTGTGACGTGGAGGCAGAGGCTGGAGGGCAGCAGGGACCAACCAGGACACCCCAGGGTTTGGCACTGACCACCAGAGGCGGGGCGGGAAGAGAGAGAGGGGTTTAGCCTGGAGTGTGGGGGGCCTTCCGTTCAGACTCTGGCCCTGGATCTGAGGGAGTGCACACTCCCATCGATTCGAGCCTCCCAGCTTGTGGTCCTTCCGACAGCAGCGCCAGGAGACCGACCCGCCCACACCTCCGTGAGCCGTCACAGCGGCCAGGTGGACAACGTACGGCCCCTGGGCTCCTGCCTGGAGCTCTGGAGCACGGTGGCATCAACAGCCCGTGGCACAGCTGGCCTGAGGTAGGGGCGCTTCTGGAGAAGGCTGAGCGAAGGGGGCACCTGGGACCTGGTGCCCTGACGAGCCAGGGCTCAGCCCTCCTGCCGGGCCCCAGAACTGCTGGCCAAGGATGTGAGGAGTCAGGGTAGAGGAGATGATGCCCGCGGGGCTGCGCCTCCCCTGCTGGCTCTCCCTTGCAAATCTCTTCCACTTTGCTGGAAATTCTGCAGCCGCGATTCTGCGGAATCCGAGAAGTGAACGTACTGTGAGGAACGAGTACAGCCGGCGTCCTGCACACCCACTCACGCACACCCGCTCACGCACACCCGCTCACGCACACCCGCTCCTGCACACCCGCTCATGCACACCCGCTCCTGCACACCCGCTCACGCACACCTGCCCACAGACGCCCTCAGGCACTGGGGACCTGCTAGGTCTGTGACTACGACCGAAGGGTCTGCAAATCGAAGGCCTGTAGCTCAGTGGTAGAGGGCTTGCCTAATGTGTGCCAAGCCCTGCGTTCCGTCCCCAGCTCAGCAAAGAGCGGGAGGAAGGGAGGGCGGAGGATCAGAGAAGGGCTGGGGGTGTGGCTCTGGCAGAGCCCCGCCCAGCGCATGGCAAGCCCTCCGCTCAATTCCCAGCGTAGCACAGAGCAAAAATACTTTGTAAAGGTCCCTTGAGGCAGCTGGTCATTGGTCCGGTGAGCACAAAGGCCCCCAGCCCTGGGCAGAGACCCCTGGTCCAGCATGGCACCAGGTCCCTTCCTGGCCTCCTCCCCTCGGCGCCCTTCCACCCCGCCCTCCACTGCTGTTCTGGTTTCACTTCGAATTGCTCTCCCTGAGCCTTTGCCTTCCATCTGCTGCCAGCCCAGGTCTCCAGACACCTCACGCCCTGGTGACACCAGGTGCAGGGAGTGCTTGGGGACAGCTTTGCCCTGGTTGTGCAGAGTGTGGCCGAAAGCTGGTCTCCTGGCTCCAGAGGCTGCACCCAGGCACGTGGCACATGCACAGCGAATGCGGAGTTCATCAGTGGGTCCAATGCCTGTGAGAAGGCACCTGGCAAAATGGCCGTAGCCAGCCTCTGGGGGCTCCTGGGAGGCGGTGCCTTGGAACACGGATGGTCTCCCCCTGCCGGCTCTGCGTCTTGGGAGCCTCCACCGTGGCCATGGCAACTCACCCTGGCTTTGCCCTCTTGGCTCTCTGGGCTCAGACCAAAACAGGCCAGGGTGCTGACTCTGGGGGCGGTGGTCCAGCATGGGTCAGCGAGGCTGGTCGTGGCTGTGGTATCTGGAGGTGGCCAGTGGAGAGGTTCTGGCCACTCAGTGCTGCACCTCTTGCTCTGCCTCTTGGGACCCCCTGGCCCTGGCTGCCCCAGGTTTGTCCCCCAGCCCTCAACACTGTAGTGGGCCCCATTATCCTTCTAACAAATTGTTGTTAGGTGCCATCGAGTTGTGTCTGACTCATAGCAACCCTCATATGGTCTTCAATGGCAGATTGTTTTGGGATTGCCTTGGGAATGGATTGCCAGGCCCTTCTCCCATTTTTGCAGTGCTGGGAATCGAACCTGGGACCTCAGAGACTGCAGAGCAGCGCTCTACCGACTGAGCTAAATCTCAGCCCCTTCCAACAAATTACCTGTGCTTAAGTTCTTGCTGCTCATAACAGTGGCCCCAAGTGCACAACAGAGGTGGGTGGCTGCCCGCTGCCTTCCGGGCCTGTGGGCTAGGCGCTGGCTGGGGGTGGTTGGGGGGGCCCTGCTGGGAGAGCTCTGGCTCCCTGTCGGGATTGGGGGACAGAGCTGGGTATCGGGTGGTCTTTCCTCCACCTCCTCCCCCTGGGCAGCAGAGCACCAGCTCCCATCTGCTAAACACAGCTGCAGCCTCCCTGGAGCTCCGACCCCAGCCCTGGCTGCTGCCTGTCGGCCGTGGTGTCTCAGCGCCACCAGGTTCTGTGGCATGGCACCGGCAGGGCCAGGTCCCGCTGCCCCACCATCAGAGCAACCCAGAAGCAGCCTGCTTGGTGAGTGTCCCGCGGATTCGGTCTCCACCAGGCTCAGGACAGCGCCAGGGCCCAGAGATGGGGCGCGGAGCCTGCATTCACAGCTCTGGTCTGGCCATGACAAGCTTCCACACCCCTGGCCAGTCTTGGGCTGCCCCCTGGGGGTGGGAAAGTCCAGAGGGAGCAGGAGCCCAGGCGTGAGCTCAGCCCTGGAGAGGAGCCGGACATCAGCTGACTCCTCCTGTGGAGAGGGGGCTCCAGGGCCTCCCAGGGGAGGTTCCCAGGCCATGTCCAGACCCTCCTCTTGCCATTCCTGACGAGGCCTCCATGGGCACTGAGCTGCCCCCGGCTTGGCCCTTGGGTGCCGTTTCTCTCTGCCCTCCCTCGATCCCTAAGGGCCGAGCCTGAGTCGGGCCAGGGAGCCTGCGGCCTCCACACCCAAGGCCTCTTTCCAAATGAGTCTGAGCGGACTGGGGGTGGGAGGCAGGGCTCAGCGGGCTGAGCAGGCAAAACAGAGCAGAGGTTTGTGTCTGACGGATCCATCCACGTGAGCCCTGGGCACGGGGATTCCAGGCTCAGGTGTGGCTCTAGCAGCTGGGAGCAGAGCAGTGTGGGCCTGCCCTACCCCCAAAGCTGGCCATCCTGGAGGCCTGCAGGCTCCCTGCCAGGTGCCCTGAGGAGGAAGCTGCTGCCCTGGGCGTGGTACGATTGGCTCATTTCTGCATTTTTGGTTTTTTCTTTCTTTCCTTTTTTCTCTCTCTTTCTTTCTTTCCTTTTCTTTTCTTTTCCTTTCTTGCGAGGGGTAGGGTTGAACCCAGGGTCTCACACATACACTTTGCAAGTGCTCTACCACAGAGCTGCACCCCCAGCCCATTTTTATTTTTTATCTGTTTTGCAGTACTGGGGGTTGAACCCAGGGCTTCACGTTTGCATGCTCTGCAAGTGCTGGACCACTGAGCTACACCCCCAGCCCATTTTTTTACTCTTTGAGATAGGGTCTCACTAAGTTACGCAGACTCCCTCTGGTCTCGAGCTTGCGATCCTCCTGCCTCCGCCTCCCAAGCCACTGGGATTACAGGCGTGCGCCACTGTGCCCAGCCACTTATTTTTTATCTTGAGACAGAGTCTCGCTGTTACACAGGCTGCCTCTGGCCCCGAACCTGTGATCCTCTGATCCTCCTGCCTCTGCCTCCCAATTCAGTGGGATCACAGGCCTGTGCCGTCATGCCTGGCTTCATTTCTGGTTTCTGTAGGGGCAAGCGGGGCCCTTGGAAGGAGGCAGAGCCAGAGAGGCTGTGAGGGGGCCTGGGCCTGAGCCTGCTGCCATTGCCTGGCTTGTGACCTCATGAGCAGGCTCTGGGTGACAGACTGGCCTGTCCCTTGGAGCCGCTTCAGCAGGGGGCCTCCTGCCGTGCCCACTTCTGCGTGTGTTCTGGCCATCGTCACGCCCTCGCAGGCCCCTGCAAGCCCGTGCTGTCCTCCCTGGCCGTGTGTGTGAGCTCCAGCAGCTGCCGGGGACTGAGCTGCCCCTGTGGAGACAGAGGGCAGGAGAGACGGCACCCAAGGGCCAAGCCGGGGGCAGCTCAGTGCCCATGGAGGCCATGTCAGGAACGGCAAGAGGAGGCTCTGGACATGGCCTCGGAACCTCCCCAGGGAGGCCCTGGGGGCCCCCTCTCCACAGGAGGCTGGGTGCACCTCCCCGGTCTGCGGCAGGACCATCCACAGGCTCAACCCCCTGGTCTCCATCACCTGGGGTGGCCAGGGGCTCCAGGTGGGGGTGAGGAGAGCGGTGCACAGGCAGAGGCTCCCGGGGACCTGCCAGCTCCTGGGTGCCAATTTCTCTGTGGCTGAGCTCTGTCGCCTGCCCCCCCCACCACGTGATGGCCAGTGAGTCCTTAACTCCCACTTGTGCTGGTGGCTGGAGAGGCCTGAAGCTTGCCCCGTGTCTCTGGCCACATGGTTCACCCCTACCAGGCCCAAGGACAGCACTCGGGGTGGCCCTCAGAGGACAGGCACTGTGGGAGAGGGTGTGCTGGGACCCTCCAGGCAGCGTGACCGGGCTGTACTCAGACCTGGCTTTCCAGGACACTGGAACACTGCGGGGCAGCTGGGCCCCAGGCAGAGCCACTCCCTTGGGCCCTGCTCAAAGGACGCTGTCCATGTGTGGCCGCCAGGGCTTCTACAGGAAGGTTCCTTCTCGCCACCTAGATGAATCACGGCGTCTTGAGGTTGCTGTGCTGCTCTTCACAGTCATCAGAAACCCAAGCCCACCTGTGTTTCTCAGCCATCCTTAGCCTTACCTTCAATCCTCATGGTCACGAGAAGGCTGCTGGGGCTCACCATCACATCCACACACCAGACAGGAAGTAGAGGAAGGCCAAGGAGCAAAAAAGAATCTCCCTCATGCTCCAAAGAGTGGGGAAAACCCGGCAGGGGTAACCTGGTGGGACAAATGAAAATTCCAAGTTCTTTCAGCTCTGCAATGAGATCCGAGCTGGCCCTGGCATCCTGTCAGACGCCAGAACTCTTAGCAAACGTCTGCACGAAGTTGTTTAGGGCAACCTGGATCACAAGGACAAGATTAGAAATGACCCACGTGGCCACCATTGGGCTGGTGAGGGGACCAAGGCTCCGTCACATCTCAGACACTGGGCTGCTGCCACACGTAGGGAGACCTCTCAGGGGCTGCTGAGGAGGGGTTGCCCAGCTCTGGACTGAAAGAAAAGAGGGCAGAACTTCCCATAATATGCTGGGGTTCATGTGGGAAAAGGAAGATTTTTGGTTCTTGTGGCCACCTTTAACAAAATACTACAGCCTTGGTGTCCAAAATAACAGAAACATATCCACTCATGGTTCCGAAGTCCGGGAACCCCAAATCAGGATGTCTGCAGGCTGTTTCTTCCAGAGGCGCTGTGGGAGGACCCTTTTCCTTTCCAGCCCTGGGGGCTGCAGGCGCTTAGTGGCTTGTGTTGGCCTTGATCCAATCTCTGCCCCACCTGTTCACACCCACTCTCTTCTCATGCAGCGAGATTGGTGCCTCACAGAGGCCCCTGGAGATGCGGAATGAATTTAAGACTGATAATCAATTCCCATCTGATTCTACCTGCAAAGACCCTTTCCCAAAGAAAGGCCACATTCCCAAGTACATGGGATCAACGTTCAGCCTAGTACAACGAAAAAATACAAACATACATTTACTTTTTTTTTTTTTCTTTTCCGGCACTGGGGGTTGAACCCAGGGGCTCGCCCCTGCATGCTTTGCAAGTGCTGGACCACTGAGCTGCGCCCTCAACCCATTTTTTTACTTTTTGAGATAGGGTCTTACTAAGTTACACATACTGCCTCTGGTCTCGAACTTGCCATTCTCCTGCCTCCGCCTCCCAAGCCGCTGGGATTACAGGCGTGCACCACCGTGCCCAGCTATTTTCTTACTTTTTTGAGACAGGGTCTCACTAAGTTATGCAGACTGCCTCTGGTCTCAAACTTGCGATCCTCCTGCCTCCGCCCCCCCCAAGGGCAGCCCTCGGGGTGGCCCTCAGAGGACAGGTACTTGTGAGGGAGGGTGTGCTGGGATTACAGGTGTGAGCCACCATGCCCGGCAGATATGCATTTACTTTGAAAGCACGAAAAAGATACATGTGTGGTGTTCATTTGGGCGCAGTACCTGGGTTTGCTGAGGGGTAGGGGACCTGAGCATTGAGTGGGCAAAAAGAAGTCTCTGGAACAACACCCGTTTGGTGCCTTTGTGGGTTTTGACGCTGGGCTCTGGCGAGCAAGCGTCTGCCCGAAGTGTCTAGGGCTGATCCTCAGGAAAGAGCAAGACGGCGTCCGGCTGCCCCACAGACGGGAGAAAAGCACCTGCTCCTTCTCTGGGTGCTGGGAGGGAGAGAAGAAAGCGCCTCTGGGTCAGCGCTGTGTCTGCAGTGTGGAGGGGGCGACCTGCAGGACGCAGTGCTCCTGGGCACACCTGCAGTGCGCCAGCCTCTGCATCTGATGCTCTCTTGTCACCATGACCGTCGCTTCCTGAGCACCCGCTGTTGGGATTTTTTAAATGCACCCCATAACTAGGGTCCCTCATACTAGCCTGAGGGACTGACCTTTAGATGACCCCAGGGCCACATCCCACTCACTCATTCCTACCCCTCCCATCGAGTGAGCAAAGATGGCCCCTGACCAGCCTGACCAGCCTCAACCACCTCAGTTTTGATTGGCTACCCCTAGCACCCCAGTTAAAAAAACTGCCCCCACCTGGTAGGTATGACAGTTTACCTGCTGTACCTGTCAGGAATGTGCCCTGATTGGCTAACCCCAGTACACACCCCTCTCTGGGAGCCTATATAAGCAGGGCCCTGGACCCCACTTCATCCCTTCACCTCTCACCATCCTTCAACTGCTGTCTAGTCCCCATCACCTCGATCCAGCGCTCCTCAATCCAGCGCAAGATCTCCAAGCAAGCCAACGCGTCAAGACCAGGGGCCCTGAAGCACAGAAGGCTACAAGCAAGTCCCGAAGAGCCTCCCAATTCCTCCCACCCTTGGGAAGGAGGGAGGCAGAGAAGGCGAATTGTGAGAGTCAAGACCACCGGACCTCCAGCCCAGCAGAACACCAACTGCTTGTAGCTGTGCCTTTGAGGCTGAGCTGTTCCACCAGTGAGCCTACAGCATTCTATGCTTCAGGCTTAGAGCTAGCACTTGAGCACTTGACAGGGGCTGCTTGCTGGTTGCACCCCACTTGGGGAGCAACCCAATAAACTTCCCTCTCTTGTTTCCTGCAGAAGGTCTCCCAAGGTCTTTCTTTGGCTCCTCTGGCCACTACACCAACCCAGTCCTGTGGGTCCCCGATATCCGCTTGGTATCAGGGCAAGGCTCTGACCTCTGTCAAGCCTGAGCCGAACCCCAACAATCTGCTACCCTGAGGAGCTAAAGGGGGGTGACCTGAGTCACGAACACTCAGCTCGGTAGCATTCTATGGATGTTGCTACGCCCACCCTGGGACTGGGCCACGGCACATCCGGCCCATGAACCCACTGGGTCCACAGGATCAGGACCAAGTTCTATTTGTCACCTGTGGATGAAAATGGGTTGGATTCGTGTCCCTCCAAAATGTAGGTTGAGGTCCTAAGCCCCTGTTCCTTAGATGCGGCCTCATTTGGAAATAGGGTCATTGCAGGTGTGATTAATAAGGACGGTATGCATATGTTAAATCCATGTGTAATTGTACTGAGTAATTCATTCATTCATACAAAAAAATATTTATTCAGCTGACTGTATTCCAATACTCTTCTGTAAACAAAACCCAGAAAACCTTTTTCTCATCACTGAAAATGGGATAAAGTCACTTGGGATGAGGTCACAGTGGCATAGGGCTTCCTGATCCCCTATGACTGATGCCATGTGAGAGTCGATGCACTGGTGACGGCTCCTTGACGGTGGAGGCAGAGCCTGGGGAAGCACCTGAGCCAAGGAGCGTCTTGGACTGCAGGTGGCAGGGCTGCCAGCAGCTGCAGCCCCCAGGACACAGACTCGCCCTCCAACCTCAGGGGACCGGCACCCCCCATCTTGGACCTGACCTCCAGGGCTCTAAGAGAACACCTCTCTGCTTGGGGTGGCAGCCCCTGGCTCTACTGTTCCACCTGCCCCAGCCAGCAGGTGGCCACGGGAGGCTCAACCCCAGGGACAAGTGTCATCCGCATCCAGTTTTCCCCTGAGGCCTGGGCCAGTCTCTGGGGGGCACCCTGGTGGGGAGGGCAAGGGAGGCCTTGGAGGATGTGTTTGGCGCCTCCTGGGAAGGGGCCCTCAGCGCGGCCTCCAGCCAGCCCTGGGCTCTCAGGAGAATCGGCTGGGGCCCGGCTGCCCATCTATTTTGGGTGCGGGACCCAGGCTGAGGCCAGCGATGGCCCCGAGGGTGTCTGGCAGTGGGTGCCGCCATGCAGGTTGGCTGCACTCAGAAAGCCTTGCGGTCGGCGTCTGTGCACCATGCTGGCCACAGACACTTCTGAAACGAAGAGTGTATGCACCGAAAGGAGTCAGTCCTCCTCAAGGGCCAGCCGGGTGGGAGAGCTGTTGGAATCAAATTTGAAAACAATAAATAAGCTGAGAGGCCGGGGAGGGAGGCGCCACGCCCACTGGCTGGAAACAAGCAGGACTCTGTTGCCAAGGCTCTTGGAAGGGGCTGGCGCATCTCGGCTCTGATGAGAACTATCGCAAGCATTCTGGCAGCCCAAACAGTCCCAAGGAGGCGGCTCCCATGGAGACAGCTCCCAGCAACGGTCCACCGCCTGCAAGACGCGGCTCCTCCCGCAGCAGCCGCGGTGACTAAAGAGCTCTGTTTCAAAACAGCCTGTACGAACGTGTCCTTCTTGGCTTCAAGAGCTTCCTCTTGCCCCAGTTTCTCTGGACGCCCTGGATGCTGCGATGCCTGGTGGAACTGGTCCAGGCTTTGCAAGTGCCCTGCTGTTCCTGAGAAAACTCATTGTCCCCAGAGCGTCCCTCTGTCCTTTCGGCTGACACAGAATTACAGGCAGGTGTGATGAAGGAAAGGGAGGAGGCATAGTGCCAATCAGAGGAGGAGGGGAAGACACAGATTCCCCAGGCCCCTCCAATCTCTGAGCAAAAGCAAACAGCACACAGCTCAGGGAGAAGTAGCAAAGGGCTGCGCTGAAGACCCAGCAGCACAGGCGGACACCTCGAGATACAGCCCAGAAACACAGCCAACGCCCCAAAACTGGATGGCGATGGTGGCCTCTCCGAGCCCAGACCCCGAGGGCTGCCTGATCTCCTGTCCCAACCCCCTCAAGCAGACTCAAGGGGTCCAGCTCACGCATCAGGCCACAGAGGCATTCCAGAACAGCCCGCACCGTGAACCCACAGAGCCTGCCCCCTGGTGCAGAGGCAATGAAGAGAATTAACCTTTGTGCCAATAAGTCTTCAACGAGGAGAACGAGGTGGGGCAATGGCGTCCACATGGCCTCTCTTCCTATTTATTTACTTATTTATTTTTATTTTGAGACAGATTTTTTTTTTTCGGTACTGGGGTTTGAACCTAGGGCCTCGCGCTTGCATGCTTTGCAAATGCTGGACCACTGAGCTGCACCCCCAGCCCATTTTTTTACTTTTTGAGACAGGTTCTCGCTAAGTTATGCAGACTGCCTCTGGTCTTGAACTTGTGATCCTCCTGCCTTCACCTCCTGAGCCGCTGGGATGACAGGCGTGCGCCATCAAGCCGGGCCCTATTTATTTTTATTTTGAGACAGATTCTTGAGAAGTTTCACAGGTTGGCCTTGAACTCCCAGCCTCCTGACTCCCGAGTGGCTGGGATTACCGACCTGTGCTATGGGCCAGGCCACCCTCTTTCCTTACTAACAGGGGTCTCAGCCAGAGTGTGTGAGTGCAGGGCCTCCCTGCTGCGGACCATGTCTCCCGTGTAAGTTGTGTCTGCAGGACTTGGTTTGGGCCAAAGCATTGCTCACTGTCCGTAGGCCTTAGGCTTTGATTGTGGCCAGGAGGGGGGCAACTCCCTGAGGTCTGCAGAAGACACAGGAAGGAAGCCGGGCCTCTGAGAAGCCCCCAGAGCAGCCCCGCCTCCGCAAACAGTGATTTTGGATGTTTTGTGTCGGAAAAACAAGCTTCTGTCCTGTGCACGCTCCTGTGTTCTTGGGTCTCTGCAGCAGACCCAGCCCAAGCTCTAAGCAACATACTGCACGTGGCTAGAAACTAGCATCATATACCAACTAACTCTTTGTTAAAATGCGAATTATAAAGCAAAGTTTAAAACACCAAGGACCATGTGATAATGAAAACATTACACAACAAGGCTTGTGGGGTACAAGTAAAGCAGGCTTCTGAAGGCGCGTGCTGTCGCAGGAACGTTTCATCAGGAAATAAGAGAAATCAAAAGCAAAAGGCTTAAGAACCAAGATGCTAAAGAAGAGTGGAGCAAACCAAAGAAATACGAAGTGAAGAAATCAGTAAGAGAAGAAACCAATGAAACAAGACATCAAACCATAATGAATAAGAAAACCAAAAGCTGGTTCTTTGGAAGGATTAATAAGCTAAAGGCAAGAATGATAAAAAGTGAGAGAGAAAGAAGATATCAATAAAAGCCAAAAATAATCACAACAGAAAAGGAAAATAAGTGCAGGTATAAGCAAGAGCTTTTTAGCTAGGACATTCAAACAGATATAATGGACATATTCTAGTGAGATACAAAATACAAAATTGGAAAATAAGATAATAGACCGGTAAATAAAATGACCAGTAAAGCCTTTCCGCTCTGTAAATACCTCAGGCTCAGATACTTCTAGAGGTAAATTCTACCAGATTTTCAATAAACAAAAACAATATATTACTAACTCATGCCAGTTGTTCCAAAGAAAGGAAGGAAGGAAAAAGCTACTAAACTCACTTTGCGAGACTAGAGTACTACCGATTCCAAATGTAGGTAAGCACAATGCACAGGGAAAACAATGTGGACCCATACATCTTGAGAACACAAGCCGGGCGCAGTGCACATGGCTGTAATCCCAGTGACTCAGGAGGTGGAGGCAGCGGAATTGCAAATTGGAGGCCAGAGGAGCCTGCATAATTTAGTGAGACTATTTCTCAATTAAAAAAATAAAAAGTGGGCTGGGGATGCAACTCAGTGGCAGAGGTTTGCAAAGTATGTGTGAGGGCCTTGGTTCAATCCCCAGTACGGGGGCAGGGGAGGGGAATCCCTTACAAACACAAATACAGAAGCATTAAATAAAATATTACTTAATGACACGCCACAGTGCATTTTTTTTCCGGTACTGGGGGTTGAACCCAGGGCCTCGCACCTGCATGCTCTGCAAGTGCTGGAGCACTGAGCTGCACCCCCAGCCCATTTATTTTTTTACTTTTTGAGACAGGGTCTCGCTAAATTACACAGACTGCCTCTGGTCTTGAATCTGTGACCCTCCCACCTCCACCTCCCGAGCTGCTGGGATTACAGGCGTGGGCCACCGCGCCTGGCACCACAGTGCATTTTAAAAATAAGGTAGCAGTGTCAGGTAAATGTCCTCTGCTTCCAGGCCACTACCCAGGATGCCTTCCTGCCCTCTGTCTGGTGGCAGTGTAGGGAGACCCTGGGACACATGGGAATCCCAAGGTGGAAGCCCAGGGTGGGGAGGGGAACCTGCCTGCTCTGGGTCCCCATCTGAGGTCCTCGCCAGGCCGAGGTGAGGTCTTGCCCACCAGGGTCAGAGACGCCACCGCAGGACCAGACCTGTGAGGCTCTGTGGCCAGCACTGGCCAAGCCTCCGGCTCAGGCCCCCAAAGCCCAGTTGACCGCAATCCATGTGCCCGGGTGGCAGGCATTCTTCTCTCCACGCCATGCCGGCTGCCACCCAAAGGTGCCTTTCTTGGTGGTGGCCCACTGGGGGTTTTGGCCTCTGCTTGACAGGGTTGGGACAGGAGATCAGGCAGCCCGCGGGGTCTGGGCTCTGAAAGGCCGCCATAGCCATCAGGTCATCCAGGTGGGGCGGGGGTCGCCAATGCTTTCAAGCCCTGGGCAGCCCAGCAGCCCCCGGAACTCCACGTCTTGGGTCGGCCGCCCGGGCAGCCCGCCAGCCTGGGCCCCCAGGGAACAGGCGCCCTCCCTCCTCTCCAGGCTCTCTGCCGGAACTGCCTCTGAGTTGTTTATTTCTGAAATTTTTCATTTGATATTTTCAGACTGCAGTGGGCTGCAGGTGCCGAGACCCGCGGTGACGCAGGCAGGGCGGGGCTGCGCTCTCCGTCTCCACCGTGTCCAGCGCTCCGCCATGGAAACTTCAGAGAAGCGAGGAGACAGATAGGCTTCTTCCCCGTCTGATCCAAGACGGCTCCGCGTGCCAGTGGCCGCACCCTAGATCTTTTCTAGAGAGACGACAGATTTGATACACATCTTAGGTCTGTGCTTGTCATGACTTAATTGTGAATGCTTCAGCCACTCTGCGATCTTCAGCTCTTCTTGAGCCATTCTGATTTTTTTTTTTTTTTTTCAGTACTGGGGGTTGAACCCAGGCCCTTGCGCCTGCATGCTCTGCAAGTGCTGTACCCCTGAGCTGCCCCCCCAGCCCATTTTCTTTCTTTCTTTCTTTCTTTTTTTTTTTTTTTTACTTTTTTGAGACAGGGTCTCACTAAATTATGCAGACTGCCTCTGGTCTCGAACTTGCGATCCTCCTGCCTCCACCTCCCAAGCCGCTGGGATTACAGGCGTGCGCCACCGAGCCTGGCCAGAGCCATTCTGGTTCTTGAGAGGATTACCAGGTGTCTGCCTAACCCACCAGAGACTGGGCCATGGGATGTTGCCAGCCTGGCCTGGTCCTGACTTAATGCTGAGATATAGTCCCAGCACTTAATACTGGGATATAGTCCTTATGGTCCCAGCTGCTGTCACTCACAGTATTTCTGCATGGGGTTGAAGAGCAGTTATAAAGTCTCTTCTGCCAGGCGTGGTGGCGCACGCCTGTAATCCCAACGGCTCGGGAGGCGGAGGCGGGAGGATTGCAAGTTGGAGACCAGAGGCAGTCTGCGTATTTTAGCGAGACCCTGTCTCAAAAGAAAAAAAAAAAGAGACACTTGCAAAGCATGCAGATGTGAGGCCCTGGGTTCAACCCCCAGTACCTCAAATAAAATAAAATATAAAATAAAATAAAATAAAATAAAAGTCTCTTCCAACTGGTTAAGTCACTGGTATTGTGGACCAGATCCTTCCTCTTTGTTCCTGCTTACAGACCAGCCCATTCTTGTCTAAGTGCCTCTCTCTCTCTCTCTCTCTCTCTCTCTCTCTCTCTCTCTCTCGATATAATCCATATTACCATAAAAGCGTACAATTCAGTGGGTTTTGGTATAATCACAAAGTTGTACAACCATTGCTACTATCTAATTCCAAAACATTTTCATCACCCAAAAAGAAACCTAATATCTTTTGTTCTGCTTGTAAGACAGGGTCTCTCTATATTCCCCAGGCTGGCCTCAAATGCCTGGGCTCAAGCCGTCCTCCTACCTCAGATGCCCAAGCAGCTGGGACCATAGGTGGGGGCCACTGTACCCAGCATCCCCATGCCATTTAACAGTGACTCTCTGCCATGCAAACCATGAATTGTTGTCTGTCCATATGGATTTGCCTACTCTGAGCATTTCATATTAATGGGATCTTACACCATGTGGCCTTTGGTGTCTGGATTCTTTTACTTACCATAATGTTTGCAAGGTTCATCCGCAGAGTGTGTCCTAGTGCCTCCTTCCTTTTCATAGCCGAATACTATTCTACTGTGTGGAAACTTCATTTCTTCATCCATTGGTCAGTTGGTGGGCATTTGTTTTTTCCCTTTTCAGCTGTTATGAATGATGCTGCAATAACAGTGTATACGTTTCAGTATAGACATCAGCTTCCAGTGCTCTGGGATGTGCTCTGGGCAGATGGTAACGCATGCTTAATGTTTGAGAACAGTCATCCTCCAGAGTGGCTACATCAGTTCACAGCTTCCATCAGCAGTGTATGTTGTTGCTGTTGTTGTTGTTGTGTTGTTGTTGTTGTTAGGTGCTGTCGAGACGGTATCCGACTCATAGCGACCCTATAAGGTTTTCAATGGCTGACTGTTTCAGCATTGTCTTGGGAGTGGATTGCCAGGCCCTTCTCCCATTTTTGCGGTGCTGGGAATTGAACTCGGAACCTCAGAGACTGCAGTGCAGCGCTCCACCAACTGAGCTAAATCTCAGCCCACAGCAGTGTTATGAGGGTTTCAATTTCTCCACATCCTCACCAAAACTTGTTATTAAAAATTAATTAAGGGTGAGCCGGGTGCAGTGGCACATGCCTGTAATCCCAGAGACTTGGGAGGCTGAGGCAGGAGGATCGAAAGTTCAAGATCAGAGGCAGTCTGCATAATTTAATGAGACCCTGTCTTGAAAAAGTAAAAATAAAATAAAATAAAATAAAATAATAAAAGGGCTGGAGGTGCAGCTCAGTGGTCCAGCACTTGCAAAGCATGCACGAGTGAGGCCCTGGGTTCAACCCCCAGTACAGAAAAAAATAATAATAAAAATTAATTAATTACTTAAGGGCATCCTGTGAGCATGAAGTGGCATCTCATTGTGGTTTTGATTTGCATTTCCCTAATTACTTAATATCTCCACGTCTGTCAGTTTGTCATGCTTTGGGGGCTTGCGTGTTGCTGTGATGCTGAAAGCTATGTCACTGGTATTACAGATACCAGCAGGGCCACCCATGGTGGACAGGCTTCTGCTGACTAAGACAGACTAGGCAGAAAGATCTAGCAGCCCACTCCCAAAACAATTTGTCGTTGAAAACACTGAGAATAGCAGAGAAGCACTGTCAAATAAAGTGCCTGAAATGAGCCCCCCAGGCTGGAAGGCATTCAAGAAACGACCTTAATAATGGGATTGGAGTAAAGCCCGTGGGACCCCCTTGTGCTGATGTGACATGACTCAAAATGAGAAGAAACACAGTGACTGCAACATTGGGCTCAACATCAAATCATATTTGGGCCCCTGATCATGTGCATGGCGCAGTGCTAGGCAGTATTTCATTCTGCTGGACTTAGGGTCGCTGTGAGTCAGATCTGACTTAACGGCAACTAACAACAACAATTACTAATGAGTTTGAGCATCTGTGGGTATATCTGCCATTGGATGTCTTCTTTGGAAAAATGGTACTCAACTTCTTTGCCCATTTTAAAATTGAGTTATCTTTTGTCTGTTGAGTTGCAAGTGTTCTCTCTGGGTTTTAGATAAAAATCCCTTATCAGATAAATGATTTCCAAAGAATTTTCTCCTGTCTTAGGGTTGTGTTTTCATTTCCTAGACAACATTCTTTGAAGCATACAAGCTTCTAATTCTGATGAAGTCTAATTTACTTGGGTTTGTTTATTTTGGGCCCTATGGTTACTTGTGCTTTTGGTATTATATCTATGAAGCCTTGCCTAATTCAAAGTAGCAAAAGTTCACGCCTATTTTATATCTAAGAGTGTAATAGTTTCAGCTCTTTCGTTGGGGGATTTGATTCATTTGGGGTTAATTTTTGTATATGGTGTAAATTAGGGATCCAGCTTCATTCTTCACATATAGCTATCCCTTGTCCAGCACCATCTGTTGAGATTATTTTCCTCTGATGAACGGTCTTGACACTCGTGCCCCAAATCAGTTGAGCATAAATGTGTGGGTTAATTTCCGGGCTCTCAATTCTTTTCCAATGTTTCACCTCATGGCCAATTCCACACTGTCTGGGAACTATAACCATGTCATTGATTTTGAGATCTGGAAGTATGAGTCCTTTGATGTCATTGTTTTCAAGATTGCTTTAGGTATTTTGGGAATTCCATATGAATTAAGAACTAATTTTTCCATTTTTGAAAAAAAAAAAAAGACAATTTTGGTGGGAATTGCATCGACTTTTTTATTATTTACTTATCTATTTTTTGCGGTATCAGGGTGTTGTACCTACCGGCTCAACCCCAGAAAAATACTCCAAGACACAAACAAATGGATCTGGAGCAGAAAAGTTTATTTACACCCGCCGGCTGGCTACTTTCAGTCCTGGGAGTGGACTTGCAGAAAGCAGCATCCAACTCACAGTGGTTAGGGGCTTTATAGGGTAGGGGCGGAGAAGCAGAATTACAGAAGCAGGATTTTTTTTTTTTTACTGTAAAAGGGTGGGGGTACAAAGTAAGTTTGTGTTTCCCAGAGTTTAGCCACTTGCAGGAATTCCCTGAATTTGACCTTTTACAAAGTTATCTAGCGCCGCCACATTTTTCTTAATTCAGCCGTTCTGCAGGCTCAGCCATCTCATGACACACCTGCCCTTATCAGCTTTTATTGATGGCTAGTTTTTCGAGGAACCAGAGTGATTTTGAACTGACCTAGGCCTGCTATCACAGGGGGACTAAACCCAGGGCCTCGCATAGACTTTTCAAGTGCTCTAACTTTGAGTTGCATCCCTGGCCTCCTTTTTAATTTTTTACCTTGAGGCAGGGTCTCATGAAGTTATGCAGGCTGCCTCTGGCCTCAAACCTGCGATCCTCCGGCCTCCACCTCCCAAATTGCTGGAGTATAGGCGTGAGCCACTCACCCAGCCTGCATTGACCTGTTAGGTCAACTTGGAGATTATTTCTGTCTTAATAGCATGAGATGACTCTTTTTTTTTTTTTTTTTTTTTGTCCTCTTAAGTACTTTCCACAACGTCTTATCATTTTCAGTGTACAAGTCTTTTTTTTTTCTAGTACTGGAGGGTTGAACCCAGGGCCTCACGTCTGCATGTTTTGCAAGTGCTGGACCACTGAGCTGCACTCCCAGCCCTTTTTTTTTTTTTTCACTTTTTTGAGACATGGTCTCACTAAATTACACAGACTGCCCCTGGTCTTGAACTTGTGATCCTTCTGCCTCTGCCTCCCGAGTCGCTGCTGGGATTACAGGCATACACCACCTCGCCCGGCTTTGTTTGCTGTTGTTTTTAGACAGGGTCTTGCTATGTAGCCCAGGATAGCCTGAAACTCACAATCCTCCTGCCTTATCCTCTTAAGTCCTGGAATTACAGGTGTGCACCATGACATCTGTCTACAGTCATAACACCCTGGCTCTTGATCTCATCAGCTCTTGGAAGCTAAGCAGGGTTGGCCTGGTTAGTCACTGGATGGGAGACCGCCTGGAAAAACCAGGTGCTGTGGGCTAGGGAGAAGGACAAAGCAGCCCACTCCCAAAACAATCAGTCATGGAAAACCATATGAATAGCAGAGAAGCACGAACGTAGTGCTGGGCGTGGCACAGTGTTGGAGAGGGGTGTGTTGCGTTCTGTTGTACACAAGGTTGCAGTGAGTCGGACCTGACTTGATCGCACCTAACAACAACCACCACATCCAGCTTCTTAATAGCAGGATTTACATAGGAATGTTTTCTATTGATACCTTCACAAACCAATAAAAGAATTTTAGCAACACAGTGTGTGGGAAAAGCCTTGAGTTCCATTCCACAATGAGCAGAGTCTAAACATGAGAGGCAGATTCACAGAGCTCAAGGGTCAGTGAAGGGGCGAGTGCTCAGCCAGGACGGGGACTGTGGTGGAGAGTGGCAGGGCTCTGCAGAGAGCCGGCTAAAAGTGTCTCCCAAAGACCACTCTGCACTCAAGAACTCGCACAAGAGAGTGGCTGCCTCCGGAAATGAGAACAGCAGCAAGGTACCGAAAGATGGCTCCCCTAATATCCACCTCAACTGGAAAATTCCAGGCTAGGGTGGAATTTTCCAGTTGAGGTGGACATTAGGGGAGTGGTTCCGGTGGCACCACAAATGGTGCCACCCCGACCACGCCATTTTTAAATCCAATTATGTCCAAAGGGGGTGAGCCTGGGGCCAGATGGGATAACAGATTAAGTAAGGCGGGGCAATACTCAGAAGCCAAGTTAAGTATTCGAAATGACCTTCTTCCAGGCAGAAACTTAACTTATGAAATGGCAGCTGAAAACCAAGATGGCTGCACAGCTGAAAAGCAAGATGGCTGCACAGCTGACAACCAAGATGGCTGCACAGCTGAAAAGCAAGATGGCTGCACAGATGTTAACACAAAAACCCAATACTGGCCAACTCTGTTTTGGAAGCGCGGTCATCATTTCGCATCCACCTACACATCCGTGTGTTGCTCTCACACACATTTTCCTGGGTTTTAGTCACATTCTGACTCTGCTCATTCAAAATAGATTCGCAATAGACAACGTGGTAGGGGCATTCAGTGGTTCAGGACAGCTGCCTGACACTGTGGGCAGACAGCGGGCAGTCTCAGCAGCACGACACGGAGGCCGCTGCACATGCTGCCCGTGTTGTGGTACAGCCTGCCATCTTTTCGAAATGCTTTTCTACTTTTGCTAAATACCACTGTGATGTGCAAGTCTGGGATTTAGCTCAGTGGGTAGAGAGCTGTGCTGCCGTCTCTGAGGTCCCAAGTTCAATTCCCAGGACCGCAAAAATGGGAGAAGGACCTGGCAATCCACTCCCAAGGCAATCCCGAAACAGCCATTGAAAACCCTATGAGGGTCGCTATGAGTTGGACAGGACTCAAGGCACCTAACAACAACAACAATTGTGATGTGTAAGTCTGGTCTGAAGCCTGCTAAGATTCTGGGTCACTGACGCTGCTTTTTGCCCATCCTCCATCAGCAGTTGGCTTTTCCCATGTCCAAAAAGGTTGAAATAAAAACAAAATGCAGCCAGGTGCACACTTGTAATCCCAGCAATTTGAGAAGCTGAAGCCGGAGGATCTTAAGCTCAAGGTCAGAAGCAGCCTGCACAATTTAGCAAGATCCTGCCTCCAAATAAAAAATAAAAAAGGGGCTTGGAGTGTAGCTCAGTGGTGGAACCCTTGCCTGGCACGCATAAGCCCCTGGGATCAACTCCGAGTACCTCAAAACAAAGCAGAACAAAACAAACAAACAAAAAAACAAACAACAACAACAAAACACCCCTAATCCTTTGTGTCCTGTTATAAAGTAACTGGGATCCGCACATTTTAAAATCTGGGCTGGAAGAACCCATACCCCATGGGTTTCCTAAACCTTCCTGCCATGACTGCCGCTTGGGAGAGTAGAAAACTGTTTGAGAAGGGTGACTTTCCAGATCGCCGTCCTGCGTTTGATGTCCCTGACGTCAGTTGAGAGGCCCAGAGTGGGGGGCACTGGTTGCTTGGGATGGCGTCAAGCAGCCCAAGCCTTTGGTCCTGAGCCCAGTCTCCGGGGGGACGGAGGTGGAGCTTCACAGATCAAACACAATGCACTCTTTCTTCAGTTGGAAAACTGGGCTAAAGGCCGATTTTGTTGGAAAAAACAAAACCCTTTGCTGCCATCTGCTGGAGAAGTCTCATAATAGATTAGTACCTTGTCATCGGCTTTGGTAGTTAGAATACGCGATCACAAAAACATGAAGCCATTGTCTAGAGCAAGAAAGACCTGGGCGACGTGGTGGTGCCCCTTAAAGATGGCTCTGCAGCCACTTGAGAGTCCCCAAACCATCTTCCCTGGCCTGGCTCCGAACCGCTCGAAGGATCCGCTGTGGGAGACCCAGGGTGCACTTCCTTCTCAGGCTGACCGGCCCCACGCAGCCCCATCCTCCAGAAGGGCAGGCAGAGCTGCAGCTTGGGAGAGGCCGAGGGCAGCATTGGAGGGGCACAGCCAGTGGCGGTGACAAGTCTGTCTCCACTGCCCCACAGCCCAGCATCCACAGGGAGACTCACCCTGGGCAGGGCGGGACCGGGGTCCGAGCAGGACTGTGAGTACCTTGTCCAGTGTGAGGACAAAGGGTCCCAGGCACTTCCCAGCCATTGTCCTTGGACCCTCCTTGGTTCACTCGCCTCTCAGCCTCGGCCTAGAGGGTGCGGTGGCCCCCAGCCCCAAGACCAGCGATCACACTCAGCAGCCCTGCCCCTGCTCGGAGCCCTCCACCACTGTTCACTGCCTGGCCAGGTCCCCTAGCATCCTGCTGACTCAGGGTTGGGGGGGACTCTGCCCCTCAAAGGCTCTGGAACGTTCGAGGGTCAGCGTGGGGTGCCCCACCGTGGGCAGCGTTGGAGTGGTCTGCTGAATTCCTGCACTGCCACTCTGCCACCCTCCTGTGAAGAGAAGGACCCCTGTCCGAGTGCTGGGGGGCCCCACACTCCCAAAACAATCAGCCATGGAAAACCCTATGAACAGCAGAGAAGCACTGACAATAGCGTTTCGTCTGTTGTACGTAGGGTCACTACGAGTCGGACGTGACTCGACAGCACCTAACAAGAAGAAGGAGGACGTGTACCATTTTATATTTGTTCTGGTGTCTTTTTGTAAAAGGAGAATAAATCCTAAGAATGAGGCTCAGTGTGCCTGAGAAATAGGGCAAAAGCTTTGTCCTCTCCTCTATCTGTGGACTCACAAACGTGAGTGGGCTCCAGGATCTTCTGGAGATAAGCTGGTAGGCGGTTTTGCTGTTGTTGTTGTTTTAACTCGGGTTTAAACAGCTGGGTTGCAGACCCTCAGGTTGTCCCCTCCTCCAGCACATTTCCAATACCGTAGAGCTGGCTGTTCTGACAGGCAAGAGGCCCCTGCCCCACAGAGGACTTAAGCCTCGCCTCTGGGTACAGGGAGCCCTGGCCAGTTCCCCACTGCCTGGACCTGGCTGGCTGGGGTGGCCTCACGCTGGGTCTTTGGGACCAGAGAAAGTGTCAGCAGGACCCCGCTGCCTCCTCCTCCCCTCACTGGCAAAGGAGAAACCCCCTTCTGCTGCGGCCACCTGGGCTGTGGGATGGCCAGGGGGAAGCAGCAAGGCCCCGGAGAACAAGAAGGGGCGTCCATGCTGCCCTGGGGACCAGAGACCTGGGCCCACCTGCCTCGGAGCCAGGAGGCTGCCGTGCTGCCCCGGGCCATCCGAACGTCCTGGGGCTGCTCGCCGGGTGCAGGATGCTGTCTCCTGCAGTGGGCATGGTCCCTGTAGGCCTCAGCCCAGGACGACAGGCCCAGCTGTCCTGGAGGGGACGGTCCCTCAATCACGGGCGCCTGCATGTCCCGGGGAACAGCATGTGCCGCTGCTGCTTAGTTCCTACGCTGCGGTATCACCTCCCGGAGCCCAGTGGCCAGGGGAGCCCCCGCCCTCAGGCCCGGCCACCAGCAGCGCAGGCTGACAGCCGTGGGCTTTGGGGACCTCCAGGCGCTCCATGTTCCCTGACTGGGCTCAGCGGTTTGCACAAGGAAATTTGAAATATGGAGATGGCCCCTGGCACTGTCACCAGACCAAGAAAATAGACAGCAGGTAAAACATCGCTGGAAAGGAGCCGCGAGAGCCTTGTCGCGGCCTAGCAGAGACGGCCGGCTCCTGCCAGACCCGCCCCACACAGCGGGTAAAAGTGCAGGCCGTCTGGATGCCGCCTCCCCGCCCACGACTTCATAAAGGGCCCTTTGTTCACGGCCTCAGCGGCCTGCTCCGCGGCACGACAGACACGTTGCACTTCCACTCTTTTAAAGGTTATTCTCACATTTTTAACGGGAACATTTAAAGTCCAGAATCAATCTCTGCCCCCGCCCTGAAAAACACACGGCTTTACCGCGTCTCCTCTGTCCCACGTGTTCCTGCACCTGCAGCTCCAGCGTTATCGCTGTCTTCCCAGTGTAACCGCTGTCATCCTGTGTGGACAGCTTATCTGCTGGGAGACCTCACACTGGGATCACGGGCTGCTTCCAACTCGACGCCATATCCAAGAATGAGGCAAATGTGGGCCCGTCTGTGCGTGTTTGCAAGATTTTCTCAGAGCGGAGAACTATTTGTGAAAATGCCAGGTCACAGGGGTTGTTTTTGAGTAAGTTTTTACTTTTCTTCAGTAATTCTTATGATTTATTCTCCTTTTACAAAAAGACACCAGAACAAATATAAAATGGTACACGTCCTCCTTCTTCTTCTTGTTAGGTGCTATCGAGTCATGTCCGACTCATAGCGACCCTGTGTACAACAGATGAAACGCTATTGTCAGTGCTTCTCTGCTATTCATAGGGTTTTCCATGGCTGATTGTTTTGGGAGTGGGCTTCTTCATCTTTCTCCCAAGCCTACAGCACATGGTGTTCCCAGGCGGTCTCCCATCCAGGACTAACCAGGCCTGACCCTGCTTAGCTTCCGAGATCTGACGGGATCGGATGCCACAGTGGTACAGCTGCAGGCTTGTCATACTTAGCAATGGCCAAATACACATTTTCTTGGTATTCTGGACAGGAATAAACTAATCGGATTTTCAAAAGCATATTCATCCCACTCACCTCCTGCCTTTTTTAAAAAAACAAAAGTCAATTTAAAAATTCTTCTACCATTTTTAGCAATGAATGCTCCAAATAAGTAATCTTAGAAGACTCAGGTACCTGACATTCAAGTAAGTACATCCTTTCCTGTCCTAAGGGGAAACATCAAGTCCAAATATGTTGTTGTTATGAGTCAGACCCGACTCAGCTGCACCTAACAACAAAAAAACATAGTTGATATACAGGGGCCAACCCTGTTTTGTCTGCCTATTGGTTGAGACAGGGTCTCACTGTAAAGCGCGAGCTGGCTTTGACCCCCAATCCTCCTGCCTCAGCCTCCCTCGGGCTGGGATTACAGATGTGCACAACCACAACCCCCAGCCCTGTTTTGAGATCATTTTTGTACGTGGCCCGGGCTCGTTTCTTGCACATACAGTAGATGGCCAGTGGTTCTAGAGTCACTTGTTGAAAAGTTCATTTTCACTTCGCTGCATTGCCTTTGTTCCTGTGTTTAACATCAAATGACAATGATGCAGGGGCCTATTTCTGGGCTCTGTTGACCTGTTTGTGTTAATGCCAGTCCTGCACTGTCCTGGTTACTATAGATTTACAGCAAGCCTTCAAGTCAGATGGTGTAAGGCATCATTACAGGTAAGACCTGAAACAAACTGGGCATGGGGTACACGCCTGTAGCCCCAGCTGCTCACGAGGCTAAGGCAGGGGGATCGCCGGAGCCAGAAGTTTGAGGCTGGCCAGGGCAACATAGGGAGATCCCATCTGGGAAGAAAAAGAAAAAAGTCCCTAAACAATGAAACTACTAGAAGAAAACACAGGAGAAATGAGTCATGACGTTGGAATGGGCAGATAAGAATGTTTTGGACAAGGCCACAAAAACACGGGAAATAAAACCAAACATAGACAAATGGGGCTCCATCAAACCAAAAAGCTTCTGTATAACAAAGGAGGCCTGCAGCTGTAGCCCTGTGGCATCCGATCACGTCAGATCTCGGAAGCTAAGCAGGGTCGGACCTGATTAGTACTTGGATGGGAGACTGCCTGGGAAGACCAGAAACTGCAGGCTTGGGAGAAGGACCTGGCAACCCGCTCCCAATAATCAATCTGCCATTGAAAACCCTATGAACAGCAGAGAAGCACTGACAATAGTGTTTCGTCTGTTATACGTAGGGTTGCTATGAGTCGGCGATACCGACTCATAGCAACAACAACATAACAAAGGAAGAATGAAGAGGCAAGCTACAGAATGGGGGAAAATATTTGCCATCTATGCACCTGACAAGAAGTTAATATTGAGAATATATAAGGAGGCCTGGGTGTATAGCTCAGTGGTAAAGCACTTGCCTAGTACCTGTGAGGACATGGGTTCAATCTCCAGCACTGTAGCACGGAAAAAGAAACCCCAACAAACAAAAACTAAAGAAACAAAACAGCAACAGAACGGTGGGCATGGTGGCTCACACCTGTCACCCAGCACTCAGGAGGCTGAAGCAGGAATGATGCAAGTTCAAGGCCAGTCTGGTCTACATCGCTAATTCCAGGTCAGCCTGGGATACAAAACAAGGCCCTGTCTTAAAAAAGGAAAAGGAGCCGGGCACAGGTGCACACGCCTGTAATCCCAGTGGCTCAGGAGGCGGACGCTTAGGGCTTAGGCGGAGGCAAGTTCGAGACCAGAGGCAGTCTGCGCAACTTAGCGAGACCCTGTCTCAAAAAGTAAAAAAAATGGGCTGGGGGCACAGCTCAGTGGCCCAGCACTTGCAAAGCATGCAGGTGTGAGGCCCTGGATTCAACCCCAGTACCACACACACACACACACACACACACAAAAAAAAAAAAAAAAAAGAAAAAGAAAAAGAAAAAAGAAACTTTTTTCTTTCCAATTCAAACTTATTTAACACATAAAAGGAATAGAACACAAAACCTCAACCACCTACACAAAAACAGCACCTTCTTATCTGTGTTTTTATTTGTTTATTTATTTATATACATATTCTCTTTATTTATAAATGTTGGTGGGGCACAGAGTAATAAGGCTTATGCAATTTCCATTATGAAACTATGACATCACTTTTGGTTACTCTTTTGTCAACATATATTTCACAGAACCTTTTGAATAATATATAGTAAAAAAAAGGTCTGAATTTTGGAGTTATATTCTTTTCTTCCTCCATGTATATGTATTATTGTATCATCTATTTTGATATTATCCTCTCTCTCTTTATCATTCCACGTGTTTTCCCTCCCTTGCCCATTTCCTCAATCTCTGCTCTTCTGCCATTAGACCCCTCTCCCCTTCTTTCTACTCTGATTTCCTTTTCCCTTCTTAGGTAAGCCTAGCTGACTAGCTGATTATATATATATATATATATGAGACGGGGGAGAGAGAGAGAGAGAGGGAGGGAGGGGCAGGCTAAGGTTTAGCTCAGTTGGTAGAATGCTGCTTTGCACTCTCTGAGGACTCAGGTTCGATCCTTGGCATTGCAAAAATGGAAGAAGGATGTGGCAATCCACTCCGGAAGCAATAAAAGATAATCACCCATTGAAAACTCCATGAGGGTCCCTATGAGTTGGACATGACTCAACAGCACCTAACAATAACATATGAGTGAGAACATAGGGTATTTCTCTTTTGGGGCCTGGGTTCATTCGCTTCAGATGATATTCTGTAGTTCCATACATTTTGCTGCAAATGACATTATTTCTTTCTTTTTTATTGCTAAGTAATATTCCATTGTGTGTATGTACCACAGTTTTTTTTATCCATTCCTCTATCGATAGACATCTTGGTTGGTTCCATAGCTTTATGATTGTGAAAAGTGCTGCATTAAATATGGAAATGCAAGTGTCTCTGTGGTATGATAATTTATCTCCCATTGGGTATATTCCCAGGAGTAGTATAGCTGGGTCATATGGCAGTTCTATTCTTAGCTTTCTAAGGAATGTTGATTTCCAAAGTGGCTGAACTAATTTACAGTCCCACCAGAAGTATTCCCTTTTCTCCTCACCCTTGCCAGCATTTGTTGTTGTTGTTATTGTTGTTATTATTATTATTATTATTATTATTATTATTTTATCTTGGCCATTCTTATTGGAGTGAGACGGGTAGGGATATTGGGCATTTTTTTATGTGTTTGTTGGCCCTTTGAACTTCTTCATTTGAGAACTGTCTGTTCATTTGCTTTGCCCATTTATGTTGGGTTATTTGTTGTCTTAGAATTTGCTTTCTTAAGTTCTTTGTATATTCTAGATATTTGTCCTCTGTCAGATGTGTGGGATGTGAAGATTTTCTCTCATTTTGTAGGTCCCTTAACTCTGTTGATTGTTTCCTTTGCTGTACAGAAGCTTTTTAATTTCATGTAATGCTATTTGTCAATTCTTGGTGCTGTTTCCTGGGCGATTAGAATCTTGTTAAGGAAATACTTTCCTATATCTATGTGTTGGAGCATGTTTTCTATCTTTTCTTCTAGTAGTTTTAAGGTTTCCAGTTTTACGTTGAAATCTTATCCATTTTGAATTGACTCTTATGCACATTAAGAGGTATGAATCTATTTTCAGTTTTCTGCAAATAGAAATCCAATTTTCCTAGCACCATTTGTTGAAGAAGCTGTCTTTCCTCCATTGGACATTCTTAGCCCCTTTGTCAAAAGTCAGGTGGCTATAGTTGGGTGGGTGTATCTCTGGGTCTTCAAGTCTGTTCCTTTGATCTTGAAGCCTATTTTTGTACCAGTACTAAGCTGGTTTTGTCACTATAGCCCTGTAGTATAGTTTGAAGTCAGATATCATGATCCCACCTGCACCATTTTTGCAGCTTAATATTGTTTTGGCTATATGCAGTCTTTTGTGTCTCCATATGAATTTTAGGACTATTTTTTCCTCTGTGTCACAGGCATTCCAAGGTCCTAAATGCCACTGCGCTATAGCCTAAATAAGCATCTGTTAGGTTTCCCATGCTTGGGAGAAGGACCTGGCAACCCCCTCCCAAAAATCAATCTGCCATTAAAAACCCTATGAACAGCAGAGAAGCACTGACAATAGAGTTTCACCTGTTGTATACAGGGTCGCTATGAGTCGGATACCGACTCGACGGCACCTAACAACAACAACAACAACAGGTTTCCTATGCTCACTGCACCAGTTCTCTGCATTGCAGGCTCTCCCAGGTCCTAAATGTGCCCCTGCCTATATTGTTTCTCAGGCCTGCCAGTCCTGCAGGTACTACTGGTCTGGGTTGCAGGCACTCTTGCGCTGTAAATGTGTTGCTGCATGACCCATGTTTCTTAGGCTCCCAGGACCCACAGCACCACTTCCCTGTGTGGCAGGTGCAGGCGCTCCGTCACAGCCTAAACGGTGTCTTTTTGTCTCTCCAGTCCCACCAGCACTCCAGATGCCTAAACGCACCTCTCCATCTTTCGCCACCACTCAGTCTTTCTCCCTCTGCCTTGAGTTCCAGTGGTGCCAGAGTCCAGGGCAGCACAAATCTCTCCCCAGGAGAAAAACAACACAACAAAAACCATGGTGCCAGGGTCCAAGACCCTGCAGGGGAGCCGCACAGCTGGGCCTCCTCCCAGGAGAGTCCCCTGGCACCTCTGGCCAGCCTCGCACTCTCCCAGAGTGCCGGGTCCAGATCCACTCATGATGGGTAGACAGAGGCCCCACATGAGGAAGAGTATCTTTAATAAAGGCAATTTCATGAGAGGTAGTTTCACGAGATCCTGTCTCAAAAAGTAAAAAAGTGGGCTGGGGGTGCCGCTCAGTGGTCCATCACTCGCAAAGCATGCAAGCACGAGGACCTGGGTACAATCCCCAGTACCGCAAAAAAAAAAAAAAAAAAAAAAAAAAAAAAAAAAAAAAAAAAAAAAAAAAAAAAAAAAAAAAAGAAAAGAAAAAAAAGAAACAATTAAAGCTGCCCTTCACGTTTTTTTTTTTGTTTTTTTTGTGTGTGTTTTTTTTAGTAAAAATGTCACAAGTTTCCCTAACAGTTTTCTTCCCCAGTTGAAGCGTGACTGTTATCCGCCCACCATCTTACCCAGAACTCCAGCCCAGTACTTTCCCTCTTGTCTGTATTTTTAATCTTCATAACAGGCTTCAGGTAGAGCTTCCCCCCTTGCTGGATGAGGCTAAAAACTTTCATGTGGCCATCTCCGTGTGGCACAAATAGTCTCGTCCTCTCGAATCACATGACACATTCATGTGTGCACCTGTGCAGGCTGGTCCATGACCCTCACTGACCACTGCCAAGTAGCCCTGGGCCAGGACAGCTGGACACTGGGCAGGGTGGGGCTGTTACAAGGATGCATGGGTGGTTAGGGCTGCTGGCAGGCAAGGCTCGGGAGTGGGGGTGATGCCCCTCTACCTTGCCCTCTGCCCTTGCCTCCCTGAGGCTCCCATTGACTCTCGCTGCCACAGCACCCTAACCCTCTAGCCACTGGTTCCATATCTTCAAAATAAAACTCTTAATTGGAGAATATATAAGGAGAGTTCAGTAGAAAGAGTTCAGTAGAAAAAAAAGATTTTAAAATAGGCAATTGATCAAAATAGACATTTTTCAAAAGACATGGGTACAAATGGCCAATGGGTAGATGAAAAAAAGCTCAGAGCCAGGTGTGGTGGCACACACCTGTCCTCCCAGCACTCAGAGCCAGGTGTGGTGGCACACACCTGTCCTCCCAGCACTAAGAGCCAGGTGTGGTGGCACACACCTGTCCTCCCAGCACTCAGGAGGCAGAGGCAAGACGAGGAAGGATTTGAAACCAGCCTGGGCTATTCAACCAGAACCTACCTAAAAAAAAAAAAAAAAAGGACAGAATGAAATAATCACGATTCCACTAATATCCACTAATATGTACAATTTTGTTTTTTGTGTAGCAGTTAAGATAAATTTTAATTTTTTTAATTTTTAAAAATTAAAAAATAAGATCTCATCAAGCACAGTGGCACACGCCTCTAATCCCAGTGACTTGGGAGGCGGAGGCAGGAGGATCGTAAGTCAGGACAGAGGTAGCCTGTGCAATTTAGGAAGAATCCATTCAAAATCTTAAAAAATTAAAAATTGGGTAGGGGTGGAGGTGTATCACAGTGGTAGAGCATGTGCAAAGTATGTGTGAGGCCCTTATATTGCCACCCTTATATTTTTAATCTGTATGTATCTTTTCTTTCTCTCTTATATTTTTAATCTGTATCTTTTCTCTCTCTCTCTCTCTCTCTCTCTCTCTCTCCTTTCTTTCTTTCTTTCTTTCTTTCTTCTTTCTCTCTCTCTCTTTCTTTTGCAGTACTTGAGTTGAACCCAGACCCTCCCACAGACTTTCCAACAGCTCTACCACTAAGCTGCATCCACAGCTTCTTTTTTAATTTTTTATTTTGAGTCAAGGTCTTGCTAAGTTACGTGGGCTGCCTCTGGCCTTGAATCTGGGATCCTCCTGCCTCAGCCTCCCTAGTTTTGGCGGTTACAGGTATGGGCCACTGCACCCAGCCAGTCCATGAGTCTATATTTAAATTGTGTTTTTTGAAGGCAGCATACAGCAAGGTCTTTTTTTAAAAACCCAATCTGACAGCCCTTGTCTTTCAATAGAGGCTTTACAGCAATCTACGTTTAATGTAATTACTAAGTTGTCATTGTTAAGTGCTGTCAAGTTGGTATCTGACTCATAGTGACTCTATGCTATGTCCAACAGGCGAAACACTATTGTCAGTGCTTCTCTGCTATTCATAGAGTTTTCAATGGTGGACTGATTTTTTGGGAGTGGGTTGCCGGGTCCTTCTCTCAAGCTTACTGTATCTGGTGTCCCCAGGCAGTCTCCTATCCAAGTACTAATCAGGCCTGACCCTGCTTAGCTTCCAAGATCTAATGCCACAGTGCTATGGCTGCAGGCAATTACTAATTAATCACGTTAAATCTACTGACTTATAGTTGGTTTTCTGTTTTTTTTTTTCCATTTATTTTTATTTCCTTTTTCTCCTTTTGCTGCCTTCATTTGGACAAATTATTTCTTTATTTTTTTTTTGAGACAAGGTCTCACTATGTAGCTCAGGCACTGGCCTTGACCTTACTATGTAGCCCAGGCTGTCCTCACACTAGCAATCCTCTTGCCTTTGCCTCTAGTGCTGGGGTTACAGGCATGTGCTGCCATGCCCAGCTGGATGGATTATCTTTACAGAGTTTCCTTTCATCTCCTTTTTGGCTTACAGTGCTTGCTCTTGGGTGTGCCATTATGGTGGCTCCTTATTGTTTATAGTACGCACTTTTAACTTTATCAATCACCCCTTCAGGTCAAATCATACCTCTTGACTTATATGACCCCTGTGACACTGCACTTCCATCTCTCCATTCCTGGACTTTATGCTACTGTTATCATACATTTTATTTCAATATGCGTTGTAAACCCCACATTACATTGTTATTATTTTTACCTTCAATAGTTGTTTTTTTTTTGGGGGGGTGCAGTACTGGGGGTTGAACCCACAGCCTTGGGCTTGCATGCTTTGCAAGTGCTGGACCACTGAGCTGCTCCCTTAGCCCATTTTTTTTACTTTGTGATACAGGGTCTCGCTAAGTTATGCAGACTGCCCCTGGTCTTGAATTTGCGATTCTTCTGCCTCCACCTCCTGAGCCACTGGGATTACAGGCGTGCACCACCGCACCTGGCTCCAATAGTTATGTTTTGAAGAAACTTAACTAATAATAAGAGAGTGTTTACCAACAGTTTCCTTTTCCAGTACGCTCCAGTCCTTTGTGTAGATCCAAACTTCTATCTGGTACCAATTTCCTCCTGGCAGGTCATAGAACCTTGGAAGGTGGGCCTCGCTGGGTGGAAGTCAGTCACTGGGCATGGGCCTTTAGAGGTTTTTATCCCAGATCGGTAGCCCCACGCTCTCTCTGTTCCTGGTCTGCCATGCTGTGAGGCCACCTCTCACAAGTCCTGCTGTGCCCAGCTGCCATTATGGACTGAGTCTTTCCTTGCAAGCTCCCAATAAACCTCTTCCCCCTAAGTTTGCTTGGGTGGGGTTTTCTGCTTCAGCGATGACAGCTGACTAATACATTCATGATGCTTTTCTTTTTTTTTTCTTTTTTTTTTTCGGTACTGGGAGTTGAACCCAGGGCCTCCCGCTTGCATGCTCTGCAAGTGCTGGACCCCTGAGCTGCACCCCCAGCCCATTTTCTTTTACTTTTTTGAGACAGGGTCTTGCTAAATTACACAGACCACTTCTGGTCTCGAACTTGCGATCCTCCTGCCTCTGCCTCCTGAGCCGCCGCCATGCCCGGATCATGATGCCTTTTTTAATGTATGCTTTCGTTTTCAGTTGTGAGGAATCTGAAAGCCTGGGTTTTACCTCTGAGAACCCTGCGAGGCCTTGGCTGCGGCAAGACCTCCAGATAAGGTTCCAATGGCTCATGCCAGGCATCACACCAGAACCAACCTGGGACCGTGTGGACTCCATCTCTCTGCATGGGGGGCTCTCCAGACCCCGGAGGGGAAGCCTGCAGAGCAAGCCCCTGACTTCCCATCAGCCAGTGGGCATTCTGGCTCCAATCCCCTCCATAGTTGCTCCCCAGGGCCACACTCAGCACCCCTGAGATTATGAACGCCCAAGGGAAGCAGAGCCCGACAGGACCAGCACACTTCCTGTCCTTCCTGTCACCACCTGCCAATGGCTGGGGGTTTCTAGTCCACGTTGTCACTGAGCACAGCCCCTTCGGGACCCGTATTCCACATAGGATCTCTGCTTGTACAGGTCCAAGTCCTCAGCTGCTGCTCCTGAGGACATTCAAACCCAAGGCTTTGAGTTTCCAGAACCAGGAGCCTCCCCGGGTTGGTGTCAGGCACCACACGGTCTCACTAAGCTAAGCTGTGCAGGCTGCCCTGGGCTCGAACCTGCCCTCCTCCCGCCTCTGCCTCCCAAGTGGCTGGAATTACAGGCGTGCGCCATGGTGCCTAGCTGGCTGCCACCCCCAAGGACTTCCTTTTCTTCTTTGTGACTTCAGGTGGACATCTGAGAAGGTGCCTACCTGACATCTAACTGGACACATGGTAGGAGAGTTGCTCAGGACATCCTGGCCCTCACACCACGGCACCCAGAGTTTCACTGTGAACCAGCTGTTGATGACCCACCCAGATCCCACCAAGCGAGCCCTTCTCCAGGGCACCATCTTGGGGTGACCAGAGGTGCCTGGGAGCTGGTTGTCCCACCCCAGAGGCACCGGTAGCCACCGGCTGGGGGGTGTTGTGTCAGCCCAGATCCCTCCTCTGCATGGGGCAGCCTCTGTGGCTAAGGCTGCTCCCCAGAGCCTGGGGCCCAGCTACGGCCAGATTCCAGTGGAAACGACATCATGGCCCCCTCGTCTCCCACCACCCTCTGGCCCTTCCTGAGGTGCTCCCTCCACAAGCCGTGGCCACCGGCACTGCTCCCTCGGGCTCTGCCTTTGAGCATCTGGCTTGGGACAGTGGGGCTCAGTGTCACCCTGGGGCTCACCCTCCTTAGAGGGCACTGGAATGAAAACACCCACTGGCTGCCGGCCAACCAGCAACTCACCTCTGGAGGCCGGCGGATCCTGCTGCTCCCAGCTTTCGCAAGAACACAGTGGCGGTTACAATCTGCTGGCACGCAGGCAGAGAGGGAAGGGCAGTGAGGTGAAAGGACAGCCAGATGGGTGTGGCCCACAGGGACACAGGCAGATGGCTTCCTGGGGCAGTGTTCTGCAGCCAGTGAAGGGACTGTTTGCAGTAGTGGTTCTCAAACTCCAGCAGGTGGCACACATGAAGGGCTTGTTAAATGCAGACCGCTGACGAAAGGCTGGGTCAGTAGATGCTGGCCTCACCCGGAGACCAACCAGAGTAGCCAGAGGGCAGAGGGAACCAGGCACAGGGCTGACAAGTGCCCTCCCCAGGCAGGCCTGCCTCTTCTCAGAGCCTTGCACCATGAGGTGAGGTGCTGCCACCTGGCAGAGGCGCCCATAACCACCTGCCCCACGGGGTGGGGAGGGCAGACCCCAACAAATGCGTGCTAACCAGGGCTCAGATCCCCCAGGGGTGGGCCTGCACCTCATCCCCCACCTCCCACCCCTGCAAAGGAAGGAGGCACAGTCATGGCTCCCGGGCTAGCAGCTGCTGTGAGCCAGGTTTGCCCACTCAACCCACCTCTTGCAAGTCTTCCCATAAATTGCAACCAGTGAGATCCTGGCATGACTGATTCCAGGACCCGATGGCCTTCACCTGAGAAGCAGGTGGGCCTGAGGGCCAAGGCAGGCCAGGGGAGGCTGGTGTTGGCCTGACTGCTAAGGCTTGCCTCCTCTGGGCAGGGGCCACCTGCCAAGGGGACCCAACTCCCCACGGCTCGAACTGCTCGCTCCTCAGGAGGGACAAGGGCATAGCCAATGACCAACATGGGAGTGAGTGCCCAGCCCAGAGGAAGAACCTCAAGTGCCAACCATGTGCCCAGCAAGGGGGGAGGTAAGCAGTCTTCACCCAGAGCAGCAGCAGGCCCTGGCTGGCCTGCCCTGCTCTCTACCACACTGTGCTCAGCGCGGCTGTCTGCTCTGCAGCCACCACTTGTTTTTCTCACCACAGACGGCCAGCCTCAGGCGAGGGCCTTCACAGGGGCCCCACACCTTCATCCTGCTCAGGGCCCAGTGGCTGAACTCAGAGCCGGAGACTACGGCCACTGGCTCCACCCTCCCACCAACACACAGTGGCTGTCGTTATTAGGTGGCATCGAGCCGTGTCTGACTCTTAGTGACCCTCATAGTGTTTTCAATGGCTGTTTTGGGATTGCCTTGGAAGTGGGTTGCCACGTCCTTCTCCTGTTTGTGTGGTGCTGGGAATCGAACTCAGGACCTCAGAGACTGCAGAGCGGTGCTCTACCAATTGAGCTAAATCCCAGCACAACACACAGCTGACCCAGAACTGAAGAACAAGGCGAGACCGAGACCGGGGGGAGACTGGAATTGCTTTTATTGAGGGGCGGGTGCTGCGGGCCCCGCCCATGGTCAGGTTAGTGTTCTGCCCACACCCCACCTGCAGCCAGCCCAGGTTAGTGGGACATGCAAAGCTTGCTCAGAGGGCGAAGTCAAGGGTAGGAGCTGCCGAGGCCAGGGCTGGCCGGACAGGATGGGGTGGCACTGGCTCGGTGCCCATGTCAGCACACACAGGCCGGCCAGAATCCCTGGGTCACAACGTGAGGTGGGCAGGCAGTACTCAGGGAGGGGATCTGCAGCCTGGGGGAGCCCCTGGGCCCAGAGGAGAGGACCCATCTGCAGAACCCCCGAGTCCTGCCCAGCCACGACATCTGTCTCCGGCCCCGGGTCTGGGTCCTCAGGGCTTGGTTCGAGGGAGGACACAGAAGGCACTTACAAGGAAAGCGGAGGCTGGAAGGCTGAAGCCAGAGGCTGGGGTCCCGGGAGAGTGAGTGTCAGGGGCTGGGCAGTGGGCTGCGAAGCACAGCTCCAATCACAGCTGCCAGTCGGGCAGGGGCTGGGGCCGGGCCCAGGCGCTGCCTCTGCAAACCGCACTCTCATCTTCCCATGGGGAAGGGGCTTCCCTGGGCAGACCGGGAGAGATGGCCGGCCGGGGACCCCACCCTCACCAGCAAGACCCACAGAGGGGGCAGGACAGTCCGGAAAACACCCTGCGAGCGAGGTGCTGGCCAAGGGTGGAGTCATGAGAGGAGGAGGGCCCTTTGCTGATGGGACTGGCAGAGGGGCAGCCAGTGCTGTTGGCTTACGGGGCTGGGGCCCTTGCTCAGGCAGAACTCTCCCAGGGGAGGTGGGAGGGGTGGGCTGGGGGCCCAACTCTGGACCCTCCAAGGCACCTGGCTGTGGTGAGTGGCAGGTAGAAGGGAGTGGGGAGACCCGAGGGGGGTGAGGTGGTTAGTGGGGCTGGGCTAACTAACCCCGTCCCCCAAAACACAGGCTGTGTAGACAGCAGCTATATATATTAACATGTTAGTCTGGTCTTTTTGGTTAAACTTTAGGCACCGCTTGGGAGGAAGACACCTCTATACGTTAAAGAAAGACCCCAGCACCTTGGCGGGGGGTCTGGCCACATGCAGAGCGGGAGGGCAGGGTGCAGGCGGGGGGGTCAGGCCACTGCAGACTCGGGGCCCCCGAGGGAGGCCGAGGGCCCGGAGGTGTAGCGGCGGCCATAGCCGGAAGAAGAGTAAGAGGAGGAAGAGAAGGTCATGGAGAAGCCGGAGCCAGTGGCGTCGAAGCTGCCGCGGCGGGAGCCGGCCCGGGAGCCGGTGCGCGAGCCAGAGCGCGAGCCCGTGGTGGAACCGGAGCCGCTGACGCTGTAGGGGCTGTAGTAGCCCTTGCTGGACTGGGCGGCGGCCTCCAGTAGCCGCAGCCCCGTGCCCTCCTCCACCATGCTGCGGTCCAGCGCGTCCTTGTAGGAGATCTTGAGCTTGGTCTTGGGGCAGGTGAGGTACTTGGAGTAGGCACTGACGTCTCGCAGCTTCTGCGCGGTGCGGGCGTCCACGGTGCCCCGCTGGAGGGCCTCCTCCAGGGACACGCGGCCCGGCGCGTCGGGCTCGATCAGGCCGCCCGTCAGGTACTGCACTTCCAGGAAGCGCTGGCCCGCCTCGTAGTACAGCCAACCCTTCTTCAGGGCCTGGGCCGCCGACATCTTGGTCTTGGTGCGCGGGTCCTCGAAGCCGCAGAAGGCCTTCTGGGCCAGGTTGATGCGGTCCACCATGATCCTGTCCACCAGGCCCTTGTTGACGGCCTCGGTGACCGGGAAGCGCTCGCCTGTGTTGGGGTCGATGATGCCCCCGGTGCAGGCCTGCGCCTCCAGCAGCCGCTGCCCGGTGATGTTGTCCACCAGGTTGCGATGCATGGCCTCCGTGATGGACACCTTCTCCAGAGTCTCCGTGTCCAGGATGCCGGCCACGGGGCCCGTCTCCTCGGTGGGGTCGGACCAGGAGGCCAGCTGGGTCCTGGACACGGCGGGGCTGATGGGGTAGGAGGAGGAGGAGCCCACGGAGGAGGAGCGGGAGCGGAAGCCGCTGGCATTGCCCGAGAGCATGTCAGCGAACTCGGTGATGGAGAGCGTGCCCGCTCGGTACTGGTCCAGCGCTGAGCGGTCGATGAGGTTCTTGGCGATGGCGTCGTCGATGTCATACTGGCGGCCGGAGCGGCGGTCGATGATCATGGACTTGACCACGCCGTCCGAGGAGGAGATGGTGATCTCCTCCCACTCGCACTCCTGCTCGGACAGCTCCAGGTACGTCTGGTGGTCGATGAGGCCCTTGCGGTAGGCCTCGTACACAGACATCTCCTTGCCCGTCTCGGGGTCCACGATCACCACGCGGCGCTTGCGCACTGACGACTTGGAGGACGTCTTCCGCTCCCGCTTCTTCTCCTTCAGCGGCAGGAGGCACAGGCCGGTCTGGGGGTCGGTAATGCAGCGCTCCATCAGCTGCAGGTAGGTGAGGTTCTCCTCTGTGTTAGGGTCGAAGAAACCCTTGGTGTCGTCCGAGGGGTCCGTCAGGATCTCGTTCATCTCCTCGTCGAAGAGGCCGCGCTTGTAGGCCACCTCGACGGGCAGCCGGTGGCTCTCCTCGGGGTCGATGATGCCGCCTGTGGCGATCTGGGCCTCCAGCAGGCGGATGCCGTGGTCCTTCAGGATCAGGCCCTTCTTCATGGCCTGGAAGAGGGAGATGAGCTTCCCGGAGTAGGGGTCCTTGTAGCCCGTGACAGCACGTTCGGCCGAGAGCAGCTTGTCCTTGAACTCCGGGCCTACGATGCCCATCCGCACGGCCTCCTCCACCGTCAGCTTGAGTCCTTTGATGGGGTCAATGACGTAGCCAGTGGCTGCCTGGGCCTCCAGGAGCTCGAAGGCTGTGCCTGGGCGGATGATGCCTTTCTTCATGGCCTGGTACACCGAGAGCCGCTCCTTGGTGGCATCGACAAAGACGCCGGCGATGCAGCTGGTGCCCTCGAGGAACTTCTGCAAGTTCTTGGTGACCTCCTCGATGGAGGTCAGGCCCTCCTGCAGCTGCAGCGCCGTGGCTTCGTCCATGACCTGCGAGCGCACCAACTCCTCCACGGTGATCTGCTTGCGCAGGCCACGGAAGGTCAGCTTGCGGGCATCCGAGAGCGGCAGGAGCAGCTGGCCGCTGCTCTCATCGCGGCGGCACCGCCTGAGCAGCTGGGTGTAGCTGAGGCGCTCGTCGGTGGAGGGGTCCACGTAGCTGCGCACCTCGCTGGGTTCGGACAGCTGGTCGTGCGTGTCCTTGTTGAGGTAGCCGCGCTGGTAGGCCACCTCCAGGGGGAGATGGAAGCCCAGGCGGGGGTCCACGATGCCTCCTGTGGCCAGCTGGGCATCCAGCAGCCGCAGGGCCTCCTCGGCGGGGATCAGCTCCTTCTTCATGGCCTGGAAGAGCGAGATGGTCTGCTCGGTGTAGGGGTCTCGGTAGCCAGTAACAGCCCGCTCTGCCGAGAGCAGCCGGTCATGCAGCTCGGGGCCAACCAGGCCCTTCCGCACAGCCTCATCCACGGTCAACCGCTCACCTTTCACTGGGTCCAGCAGGAAGCCTGTGGCGGCCTGAGCCTCCAGCAGTAGGCGGGCCACCTCGGCGTTGAGCAGCCCCTTCTTCAAGGCCTGGTAGATGGTCAGCGTCTGCTTGGAGCCGGGCAGGTAGACGCCAGCCACGGAGCCAGTGCCGTAGAGGTAGCGCCAGGCAGATTCTGCCTCCAGGACCTCCCGGAGGCTCTTGGTGCCCTCCCGGAGCAGGTTGTAGGTCTCGAGAGAGATGATCCGAGCCTCGTACAGGTCCTCAGCAGTGAGGCGACGGCGCACGTAGTCATAAGAGGCCACGTTCTGCTGGCGGATGATCTCGGTCTTCTCGATGATCTCGATGATGATGATGATCATGCGTTCCTTGGTCACCCGGCCGGCCTGGAAATCGGCCATCAGCTTGGCTCGCTGATCCTCGGGGATCAAGTCGGACTGCATCACCTCCCACAGGGACATGGTGGAGCCGCCACGGCTGCCGCCACCCGGGATGTCAATCTGCGTCTCCTCAAATGCCCTCCGGGTCTCCTCCTCGGTATACACCTGTGTGGTCTCCACTACCTCCTCCTTCTCCGCCCCTTTTAGTGGCAGGAGGCGCAGGCCCGTCTCGGGGTCCTCCACGCAGCGCTCCAGCAGCTGCAGGTAGGTGAGGTTCTCGTGGGTGTTGGGGTCAAAAAAGCCCTTGGTGTCATCGCTTGGGTCTGCCAGCACGCGGTTCATCTCCTCGTCGAAGTAGCCACGCTGGAAGGCTACATCCACAGGCAGGCGGTGGCTGTGCACGGGGTCGATGATGCCGCCAGTGGCGATCTGGGCCTCCAGCAGGCGGATGGCATGCTCCCTGAGGACCAGGCCCTTCTTCATGGCCTGGAAGAGCGAAATGGTGTCGCCCGAGTAGGGGTCCTTATAGCCAGTGACGGCCTTCTCCGCAGAAAGCAGCTTCTCGTGCATCTCGGGGCCCACAACTCCCGCCTTCACGGCTTCGTGGACGTACAGGCGCTGGTTACGCACGGGGTCCACTAGAAACCCGGTGGCGGCCTGGGCCTCCAGCAGGAGCGTGGCTGTGCTGGGTCTGAGCAGCCCTCGGCGCAAGGCCTCATAGATGGTCACCTTCTCCTTGGAGTCCTCCAGGTAGATGCCGGCCAGGCAGCCACTACCCTGCAGCAGCGTCCGCACAGAGCCCACCTCTGAGAGGTCCTTGACTGAAGTCCTGCCGTCCTTCAGCTGCTCAAACTGGGCTTTGCTGAGGACCTTGGAAGCCAGGAGCTCGCTGGCCGGGACAGGGGCGCGGAGGCCACTGAAGGACAGCCGTTCCTGCCGCCGGGTCTCCACCTCCTCAATGATGGTGATGAGGATCTTGATGACCTTCTCCACGGTGACCTTGCCCGTGCGGAACTGCCGCAGCAGCTCCTGTCGCTGCTCCTCTGTGAAGTACTCGGAGCTGATGAGCTCCCACACCGTCACTGCCCTGCCCTTGAGGCTGCCCACAGGGACCTCAACTGTGGCCTTCTCGAAAGTCTCACGGGCCTGGAGCTCAGAGCAGACCTCCTCCTGCCGGGCCCGGGCAGCCTTCTCCGAGAGCGGCAGCAAGCTCAGCCCAGTCAGCTGGTCGGGCCGGCACTGCTGCTGAAGCTGGCCGTAGGTAACTGGCTCCCGTGTGCCGGGGTCGAGGTAGACCTTGGCGTTGTCCCTGGGTGCCGACAGGGCCCTGCTGGTCTCCTCATCCAGGTAGCCCCGGGCACGGGCCACATCCAGGGGCACACGATGGCTCTTGCTGGGGTCCACAATGCCACCTGTGGACAACTGGGCATCCAGCAGGCGTAGGCCCTGCTCCCGGGGGATGAGCCCCTTCTTGAGGGCCTGGAACAGAGACACGCACTGCCCAGAGTAGGGGTCCCTGTAGCCCGTCACCGCCTTCTCAGCTGACAGCAGCTTTTCATGCAGCTCGGGGCCCACCAGGCTGGCCCGCACAGCCTCGTCAACGGTCAGCCGGGCGCTGGTGGCAGGGTCAATGATGTGCCCAGTGCCAGCCTGGGCTTCTAGCAGCGCCACGGCCACGTCTGGCTGCAGCAGGTCTTTCTTCAGAGCCTCGTATATGCTCATCTTTTGCCCCGCCTCTTCCAACCACAAGCCTGCGATGACGTTGATGCCCCGCAGGGCCTGTCGCACGGTGTCCACCTCGGCCACCTCTTGCACGGAGCACTCACCCCGCTGCAACTGCTGGTAGACATCGCGGCCAATGACCCCGCTCTCCAGCAGCTCGGCAGCGGGCACGAGGGCGCGCAGACCCTGGAAGCACAGCTGGCCCTTGCGCTCGCGCTCCTCCACCACGGTGATGACGATCTTGATGACCTTCTCCACGGTGATGCGGCCCGTGCGGAACTGCCGCAGCAGGTCCCGGCGCTGCTCCGCCGTGAAGTACTCCGAGTTGATGATTTCCCAGATGGTCACCGTCTTGCCCTGGAACTTGCCAAACGGCGCGGACACCGTGGCCTTCTCGAAGACGTCTCGGGCCTCAGAGTCGGTGTAAACCAGCTCCCTGCCCTTGGCGGCCTTATCTGTGAGTGGCAGGAGGCGCAGGCCCGTCTCGGGGTCCTCCACACAGCGCTCCAGCAGCTGCAGGTAGGTGAGGTTCTCGTGCGTGTTGGGGTCGAAGAAGCCCTTGGTGTCGTCGCTTGGGTCCGCCAGCACGCGGTTCATCTCCTCATCGAAGTAGCCGCGCTGATAGGCCACATGCACAGGCACGCGGTGGCTGTGCACAGGGTCGATGATGCCGCCCGTGGCGATCTGGGCCTCCAGCAGGCGGATGCCGTGGTCGCGGACGATGAGGTCCTTCTGCATGGCCTGGAACAGCGAGATCTGCTCCCCGGTGTACGGGTCCTTATAGCCGGTGACGGCGCGCTCGGCCGACAGCAGCTTGTGGTGGAGCTCGGGGCCCACCACGCCTTCTTTCACAGCCTCATTGACAGTCAACCGCCGATTCCGCACGGGGTCCAGCAGGAAGCCCGAGGCTGCCTGGGCCTCCAGCAGGATGAGCGCTGTGCCGGGGCTCAGCAGCTGTCTCTGCAGAGCTGCGTAGACGCTCAGCTTCTCGTTGGTGGGCTTCAGCAGCAGCCCCGCAATGCTGCTGCGGCCCTGCAAGTACTGCTTTACATCCGCCCGCCGCGTGAGCTCCGCCACCGTGACGTGACCCTCTGCCAGCTGCTGCAGCTCCTCCAGACTCAGGATGCCAGCCTCCTGCAGCTGCTGGGCCGGCACCCTCTGACGCAGGCCCTCAAAGGTGTCCATCTCCACAGTTGGGCCGTCAGGTGCATCTCGGCCGTTGGGCAGGGCTTTCGTGGCGGCTGCCTGGGCAGCGGCGACCTCCTCTGAGTGCGCCAGGGCGGCCCGGTGCTCCTCCTCCAGGCGCTGCAGCCGCTCACGCAGCCTCTGGTTCTCTTCGGCCAGCAGCTTCTCCTGCTGCTGCCGCTGCTGCTCCAGGCGCTGCAGCTCCTCCTGCTTGCGCCGCACACCCTCCTCCGCCTCGTGCTGCCGCCGCCGGGCCTCCTCCATCCTTGCCACCAGCTGCTGCTTCTCCTGCTCCATCTGCTGCTGCTGCCGCTGCTGCTCGTCACGTAACTGCTGCGCCTTGGCCATCTCGTCCTGGAAGAGCCGCTCCAGCTTGGCCTTCTCCTGCTCGATGAAGCGCTCCCGCTGCAGCAGGCTGTCCTTCTCGGAGAGGAAGCTCTGCTGCAGAGCCTGCGTCTCCTGCAGCATCTGCTCCTGCTGCATCGTCTGCATCTGTGTGGGGAGGGGCCGCGGTCAGGGAGGAGAGGCCCCCAGGAGCACCCGCCACCCACCCAGGAGCAAACCCCCGCCCAGGCCTGCCCACCCGCATGGAGGAGGGAGGGCGCTACCTCCTCGGACTTGAGCTGCAGCAGCTTGGCCTCCTGCTTGAGCTTCTCCTTCTCCCGTTCCAGCTCAGCGATGGCCTGCCGTAGGCGCTCAGCATCGTGGTCGCTCTGCTGCCGCTGAATCTCAAGCGTCTGCACCAGCGTCACCTTCTCCTGCGTGGCGAGCTCAGTGCGGTGCAGCTTCTCGCCAATCTCCTCCGCCTGCTTCCGGAAACGCTGGGCGTCCTCCTCGGCGCGGGCCTGAGCCCGGCTCATCTCAGCCATGCGCAGCTTCAGGCGCTCAGCCTCCGCGCTCATCTCCAGCTGCCGCTGCCGCTCTGCCTCCAGTGTCCGCTGGAAGCCCTGTGTCTCCTGCGCCAGCTGCTGTGCCATTTGCTCCTTGTCCTCTTGTAGCCGCCGGGCCTGCTCCTGCGCAAGCTCCTTCTGCTGCTGCAGCATTTCCGCCTCAGCCTTGAGCCGCGTGGCCTCCTGCACAGCCTGCATCTTCTCCTTGAGCATCTTCTCTGCCAGGGCCCGCTGCTGGGCCAGGTCCTCCTCGGCCAGCTGCCGCAGCCGCGCTGCCTCCTGGGCAGCCACGCTCAGCCGCGCGGCCTCCTCTGCCACCTGCTTCATCTTCTCAGCCTCCTCCTCCAGGAAGCGCTGTGTGTTGTCCTTGTCACGCAGGATGAGCGCGCGGTTCTCGGCCTCGATGCGGGCCTTGAGCTTGCCCAGCTCCTCCATTTGCACACGCACAGAGAAGAGCTCCTCCTCCACCTGGCTGCGCTGGCGGGCGGCCTCCGTCACCTCGGCCTTCAGCCGCTGTAGCTCCTCATCCAGGATGTTCTTCTGGTGGTCGGTCTCCTCCAGCTGCAGCCTCAGCGCCGTCAGCTCCTGCTCCACCTGGGCCTTCTGACGCAGCGTTTGCTCTGCGAACTTCTTGTGCTTCTCCATCTCCGTGTCGGCAGCCTGCTTCTGTCGCAAGGCGGCCTGCTCTGCTTGGGCCCGGCGCGCGGCCTCCTGCTCGGCTTCCTTGCGCAGCTTCTCTGCAGCAGCCTGAGCCTGAGCCTGAGCCTGCACCTGCTCCTCTGCTGACTGTTTCAGCCGCTCCGCCTCTTCCACCTGCCGCCGGGACTGCGCCGCCTCACGTTCGGCCTGCTCCCGGGCCTCCTCGGCTTCCTCGGCGGCTCGCCGTGCAGCCTCGGCCTCGCTACGCAGCCGGTCCAGCATGCTCTGCTCCTGCTGCAACGTCTGCTGCAGCTCCTGCTCCCGCTGCTGCACGGCAAAGGCGTGCGCCTTCTCCTCCGCCTGCAATCGCTTCTGGGCCGCCTCTTGAGCCACCTGAAGCTGCCGCGCGGACTCCTGCTCTGCTCGCTCCCGCAGGCGCCGGGCCTCCTCCACCTTGGCCTTGAGCCGCTCCACTTCCTCCAGCGCAGCTTTGCGCTGCCTTGCGGCCTCCTCCTCGGCTGCCAGGCTCTTCTGCACACGCTCCTCAGCCTCCCGGCGCCGCTGTTCCTCCTCGGCTGCCAGCTGCCGCTGCCGAGCAGCTTCCAGCTCCGCCTGCTCCTTGCTGCGCAGCGTGTCTTCGGCATTGCTGCGGATGCGCCCCAGTTCCAGCTCCAGCTCTGCCTTGCCGGCAGCCGCCTTCTCGAAGCTTGCCTTCAGCGCCATGATCTCCTCCTCCACCTGGCGACGCTGCCGCAGCGTGTCTTCCACCAGCCCCTTCTGCCGCTCCAGCTCGCTCTCCGACGCCTTGCGCAGCTGCGCCAGGCGCTCCTCGATGTCGGCCTTGTGCTGCGCAGCCTGCTCCTCCAACCGCCGGCGCTGGAAGGCTTCATCTTCAGCCAGCCGCCGCAGGCGCTCGTTTTCCGCCTCCTTCTCTTTGAGCGCGATCTCTGCCTCTGTCTTGAGCCGTGTGGCCTCGCTGATGGCGGCCAGCTTTTCGGCAAGCACCCGCTCGGCCTCAGCGCGCTGGCGCGCCGCATCCTCCTCCGCTAGCTGCCGCTGCCGCTTGGCCTCCTCGGCTAGGGCGCGCAGGCGAGCAGCCTCCTCTGCCAGCTCGCGGAAGCGGCCGGCCTCGGCCTCCAGCCTCTGCTTGGACTTCTCACTGGTGGAGCGAGACTCTTCCTCGGCTCGCGCCTTGCTGGCCAGCAGCACCTCCATCTCCGCGCGCACCTTGGCCAGCTCGGCCTCCAGTTCCTGGCGCTTCTGCGTGGCAGCCAAGGCCTCGCGCTGTAGCCGGGCCAGCTCCTCCTCCAGCAGCTGCCGCTGCTGCTCCCCCTGCTCCGTCTCGGCCCGCAGGCGGATCAGCTCCTGCTCTGCTGCCAGGCGCTGCTGCGCAGTACCCTCCGCCAGCTGCCGCTGCTTCTCCAACTCCTGCTCGGCCAGCTCCCGCTGCCGCACTGCCTGTTCCTCAGCCTTGCCCCGCCGCCGCGCCTCCCGCTCCGCTTCTTCCTTCTGCTTCTCGGCCTCAGCCTGGGCCAGGCTCTTCTGCTGGGCCACCTCTTCCGCCTGCAGCCGCAACCGCAGCGCCTCGTTGGCCTTCAGCTGCCACCGCTCCAGCTCCCGCTCGGCCTCCTCCCGGGCACGCTCGGCCTCCTCCTGCTGCTGCGCCCGCCGCTCGGCCTCCTCCCGCAGCTGTGCCACCGTCACGTGCTCTTCCTGCAGTGTGCGCTCCAGCTGCGCGGTCTTCTCTGCAAAGGAGGCGCGCTTGCTCTGTAGCTCCGCCTCTGCGTTGCGCTGCGCCGTCTCCATGGCTACCTGCACTTGGCGAGCCCGTTCCACTTCTGCCTGCCGCAGCTGCCGCTCGGCCTCCTCCGCCTGCAGCCGCACCTCCTCCAGCGCCTGCAGGGCCCGTTGCTTCTCGCGAGCCGCCTCGGCCTCTGCCTTCACGCGCAGGGCCAGCTCCGCCTCTGCCTGTCGCTTGCGCTGGCTCTCGTCCTGCACCTGCCTGCGCAAGCGTTCGGCCTCCTCCTGCGCCTGCCGCTTCTGCACTTCCGCCTCCTCTGCCCGGGCACGCAGAGCCTGCAGCTCACCCTCGGCACCACCACGCTGACGCTCGGTTGTCTCCAGCTGCAGGCGCACCATGCGTATCTCCTCTTCGATGCGCAGCCGGCTGCGCTCGGCCGCCTCCACCTGCTGGGCCTTGGCCTGGATCTCCGCCTCCGAGCTCTGCCGCAGATGCTGTAGCTCCTCTTGGATGCTGCGCTTCTGCTGCTGCGCGTCCACTGCAGCCTCCTCGCGACGTGCCACCTCCTCCTGCATGCGCCGCTGCAGTTCCTGCGCTTCCTGCTCCGCCTGCGCCTTGGCCTGGGCGTGCGCCTCAGCCAGCTGCCGCTGCTTCTCCAGCGCGGCCTCCACCTCAGCCAGCCGCTCCCGCTCCTCTGCCCGCTGTTGCTCAGCCAGCCTCTGCGGCCGCGGCAGAGAGGAGAAGAGAACCAGAGAGAGCATGAGCCAGGGGCAGGCACCAGGCGCTCACAGAACAAGGCACCACCACAGTTCACTTGGACAGCGCGGAGCAGGGGATCAGGGAGGGCAGAGGCCCCAGCCCGGCCAAGGAGACAGCGTGCACCCGCCCAGGGCACTCGGGCAGCGAGCGCAGCCGGCCCCACCATGCTCACCAGCCTGGGGAAGGAAGCCCAGGCGTCCTCCCCTCTTCCCGCAGACAGGCGATGGAGACAGATGGACAGGGGTGGAGAGAGAGAGAGAGCAAAGCAGGAGGCTCGCAGGGCCTGCAAGCCACACCTACCACGCAGTCCTGCCTGAGCTCTACCAGAACCTGATGGGCCTGGCCCCCAGCATGGGGCCCCTCTCCCCTGCTGAAGCCCAGTCGGGCGGGGCAGGGTGAGGCGGCCAAAGTGGGGACAGCTGTGCAGTCCCAAGTCAGCTCAGAAGGACCCTTAAGCTGGCAGACCGGAGCAGAAAGGACGCAGGGCCACAGGCAAGCCCCGCGACAGAGGCACCCCAGAGGGGAGGAGCGAGTGGACAGGTGTCGCTCTGCCCGGCGAAGGCACCTTGGGACGCTCCCCCCAGGCCCCTGCAGCCTGACAACCCAACGCAGAGCAAAGAGCCGAGTGGAGCCAGTGCAGAGTCCCCAGGAAGAATGCACGCGAGGCCAGGCGGCTGCAAGAGGGGCCTCTCGCCAACAGACAGGAGGCGCCAGCCACCGCGGGCAGAGCGGCACGGTGCCAGGCCAGGGAGGGGCCACCGGTGAGGGCAGGCTGGATGGCGTGCTGCGTAGGGGGCGCCGGGAAGGCAGGGTGTGGGGTAAGCTGTGAGAAGGGGCCTCCAACGGGTCGGGCTGAGTTTGAGGTGGGGCAGGAGGGCTCCCCACAGCCCGCAGGGCCCAGCCGTACCTCCTCCTCCTCCATGCGGCGCAGCGTCTCACTGATGAACTTGATGTACTGGCTCGTGAGCGTGGTCAGCTCGCTGTAGCGCGTGCGCAGGTCCACGTACTGGGGGGGAGGGGAGCCAGTGAGCCCCGTCCGGAGTTGAGCCCCCTGCCTCAGTCGGCATTGGCCTGCCTCGTCCTTACCTCCTGGATGACGCTCTCTGACCCAGACTGGACCTTGGGCTTCTTGGCTGGGGAGGCCACCGGCTCAAGCTGCGCCTTGTAAGTGACCAGCTGGAGCTCATAGTCCTGTGGGGACACACTGTGGTCAGCCACCAGCTCCGCCCTCGGGCTGCTTGCGGCTGTCCCTGTCCCAGGCTTAGGTGCCTCCCCCCCAGCGCCCAGCGCCCAGCGCCAGACCCACCAGCCTGGTGAGTGTGCTGCGGGCGGTGGGGCCGAGCGCAGGCCGCTGGGGGGGGGGGCCTCACCTTGATGGCATTGATGTACTGCTTGGCAAACCTCTGGCACTCCTCGACCTGCTCGCTGTGGCGCTCGATCTCCTCCAGCAGAGCCTGAGGGGAAGCTGGTCAGCACCGACCGCTGCAGGACCCCGCCCCCCGCCCCACCCCACCCCCACGGCCACAGGCCCCACCTTCTCCTGCCGCAGCTGCTCCCGCACCGCCTGGCTGTTGGCCATCGGCACAGCTTGGATCTGCTCCTGCCGCCGCTTGGCGTCCTGCAGCCAGGCGCTCAGCGGGTCCGCGCTCTCCCGGTAGTAGCGCAGCTGGCGGCCCAGCTGCTCGAGCTCGCGCTGCCGCAAGTCGGTCTGGGCCAGCACGGCCTGCCAGCGCTCCAGCAGCTGGGTGACCCGCTCCCGCCAGCGCTCCACTTCCACGTCCCGCTCGCCATGCCGCTGCTGTAGCCGCTCGCCCACCTCCTGGGCCCCCCGCAGCTCGTCCCTCAGGGCGTCAAACACGGGCTGTTGTGCCTCCACCTGGGCCCGAAGCTTCTGTTGGGAGCGACAGGGCAGGTACCGCGTCAGCCGGAGCTCCTCCTGTCCCCTCCCCCTCCCTGCCCCGTGAGGTGCGGTTCAGTCATGATACCTTCAGCGAGGCCTTGGTGGCCTCCAGCTCGGGGAGGGTGGCGGGCACAGCCTGGGCCTCCTTGAGCTGTTCCTCGTGGGCCCTGAGCACCTCCTCAGCCCCCTGAGTGCTGCGGATCACCAGGCTGATGGTCTTGAGCCTGGGGGGAAGCAGGGCTCAGAGCCAGGGCACACACAGGCTTGAGCAGCAAGCACCCAGTCTGGAGCCAGAGGTACTGGCTGCCTCCTGCTGCCAAGTGCAGGTCCAGCCTGGCCAGAGCCCTGGTGGAGAGCTGCCTTCTGTGGTCATAGGCTTTAAGAGGAATAGAGACTTGGGGAGAAGGGGTGGGGCTCCTGGGACAGGGACACTGAGGCTCCAGCGTGGAGACTTAGAGAGCAGGTCCTCTGGCCAGGAACACAGACTCCTAGGCCCTGGGGCAGACAGTGCCCCTTGGGGTACTGCGCTCAGCCTTCCAGCTCAAGACTGGCAGAAGGGACCCACACCACGCACCCTACAGTGATGACCCTCTAAAAAGCATGTGGGTGCTTGTGAATAAAGAGTGGACAAAGGGAGCCAGGCGCAGTGGTGCATGCCTGTAATCCCAGCGGCTTGGGAGGCGGAGGCAGGAGGATCACAAGTTCGAGACCAGAGGCAGTCTGTGTAACTTAGCGAGACCCTGTCTTAGAAAAAATTTAAAAAATTAAAAAAAAAGGGGGGACCGAGGGTGCAGCTCAGTGGTCCAGCACTAGCAAAGCATGCAGGCGCGAGGCCCTGGGTTCAACCCCCAGTACTGAAAAAAATAAAATAAATAAAGAATGGACAAAGGGTGGGATGAGTCATTTGCAATACAGTAAGCGATAAATGCTGGAAAGAAATGCTCAGGACCCTGGAGTTAAACCGGACAAAGGACAGAGGGAGCTTCCTCCGTGTGCTTCCGAGTCAGTTCACGTGAGCGTGCTACCTTTTGTGCCACTGAACTAAAATACACAGAAACAAATCACATAGGAAGCACAGAAGAGCCCCTGTGGCTGGGCACGGTGGACAGGCAGGAGCTGGGCCTCGGAAGGGACCCTCATGTCGCCCACAGCGAAGGCAGGGGAGGAGCCTCGGAGGAGAGGGTCAGGAGGCGCGGGGGCCTCTTACGGCCCCTGCCGTCCACACTCACCTGCTGTTCCTCCCACATCTTTATCTCCACCACCCCCACCGAGAAGCCCGTCCTGGTCAGGGTGCCCTCTGTGTGGCGAAGTCTCTCCTTCTGGACTTCCTGGCCCGGCCACGCCCCCTGCACTCCTCCCTCTCCTGACTTCCTCGACCCTGCGCCTACCTGTGCGCCCTTCTGTTCGCGGCTTGGACCACCCTCTCTTCCAATTCCATTCTTCCCTCTCGCTCCTCACTGGGCTGGCTGCCCGCTGATGTCCCTGAGCCCTGAATCCCAGGCTCCCCACCTCAGTGAGCAGCACCCATCCCCTACCTCCCACTTGCCACCCCATCGTCAGGATGCCCCATGGGTGCCATCCTCAAAATGTGCCAGGACCTGAACTCTCCTCGCCACCTCCGAGGCTGCCACGCTGGCCTGAGCCTGCCCCCAGCTCGTCCCCGCCCCCTTCACCATCGCGCCTCTGCTTGGGGTCACAGCCCTCGCGGTGACCACCCCCGCCCGGCGCCCTGACCTGCAGAGGCACTCACTTCTCCAGGTAGATGGCAGACAGGCTGCGGACCTGCTCCAGCTTGCCCAGCGTCAGCTCCAGCTCCGAGCGCAGGAGGGGGGTGATGGGTGACGGCTCGGGCAGGGCCAGGACCTTCTCGGCCTCGGCAGACAGTCGGGCAACCCCCTTGCCCAGCCCTTCCACCTCGGCCTGCGCTTTCTGCAGAGGCCAGGGAGGAGGAGCAAAGTGACCACCAAAACCCCACGGGCGGTGTCCCCAGGGCCCGTGGGAGTGGGGGTGGGGGTGGGGTGGGGGTGAAAGGGGCCGACGCCTGCCTGCTGCTCGGCGATGCGCTGGGCACACTCCCGCGCGGGCTCCTTGTCCAGGGGCAGCCGCAGGCGGTGCACGGTGCGAGTCTCACAGGCCTCCAGCTGCAGCCGGATGTCCTTGAGCTCTGAGATGCAGCGCTGGCAGCGTGACTCCTCCTGCTCGCCTGGGGGGGTGGTCCATCCCAGTCACTTGGCTGCCGCCCCTGGGGCTCCCGCATGGCCCCCTGGCTCAGGCCCCGCTGCTCTGTACCTTGCTCCAGGCTCTGCAGCAGCTGCTGGTAGTGACGGCTGCAGGAGCTGTACTCGCGCTCTGCGGCCAGCCGGTCCTCGGGCCCGAAGCCGCCGGCATCCTGGCTGTCGCGCAGGAAGGCCTGGTAATGCAGCTCCAGGCTGCGCAGGGCTTGGCGCTGCTCCTCCGGCTTCAGCGTGCGGAACTGGGGTGGGGCGGGGCGAGTGGAGCTGAGCACCGGGGTGAGGCTGAAGGGTGACCACAGGGACCACCTCCCTCTTCCCCGGGGGCCCACAGCGGTGCTCAGGCCTACCGTGGCCAGAGACCAGGAACGGATGAGCTGCACGTCTCGGCTGAGGCTCTGCCACGCCAGAAGGCTCTTCATGTCCACGTGCAGCTGGTGCCACAGCACGACTAGGGCCTGGTGCTGGGCCTCCAGCCTGGTGGGTCAAGATCACGGTCAGGGGTGTCCGGGGCTCCGTGCCCAGTCCGTGGACCCCCTCCAGCTGCCCACTCCTTCCAGCCATGGGCCTCCCAGGCCACCCACCTGGTGATGGCCTCCTGGGCTTCCTGGTTGGGTGGGGGCACAAGGAAGCACACAGAGGGCACGGCCGCCTCGCTGCCAGAGCTGCTGAGCACCTTCCAGTGCAATGGCTGCGCGGGGCCCACCAGCTGGCACTGGTCCCCCTTGTGCACGGTCACCTGGGACAGCCAAAGTCAACGAGGATGGGGCCGTGCCTATGCCCCCGCCACACCCCTCCTGTGCAAACCCAGCCTGGCCCAGCCCCTCACCTCCACTTGCTTGTAGTCACATACGGCCACCAGGGGCACGTGGCCCCGCACAGGGTAGGTCGGGTTACGGGGCTTCAGCTGCACGATGGCCTTGGCCCGCTTGGTCAGGCCCAGGAGGTGGCCTTTGTACTCACTCAGCTGCTCCTTCTCGTCCTGTGGGGTGGGGCAGCTCGGGGTCAATACACCCAGCTGCGACACCGAGGCGGCTAGCCCAGCAAACAGCAGTGGTACCCCCAGCCACCGAGGACCAGGATTGGGGGTCCTTCCTAATGCTGGGGGTTGGGCCACTCGAGGGGGGTTATGGCTGGAGGAGGCCACAGGGCTCGACCCCCATGGACCCCTCCTTTCTTTTCTTTTCTTTCTTTCTTTCTTTTTTTTTTTTTTTTTTTGCGGTACTGGGGGTTGATCCCAGGGCCTCGCGCCTGCGTGCTTTGCAAGTGCTGGACCACTGAGCTGCACCCCCAGCCCTTTTTTTTTTCTTTACTTTCTGAGACAGGTTCTCGCTAAGTTACATAGATTTCCTTGGGTCGCTAACTTGTGATCCTCCTGTCTCTGCCTCCCAAGCCGCTGGGATTACAGGCGTGTGCCCCTACACCCAGCTGACCCCTCCTTTTTTATACAGCCAGGGCGCCCCTCCCTCACCCCAGGCCACTCTTGTCCTAGCTACACTCTGGCCACTGCAACGTCCCCACTCCTCCTCCCTCTCCTTTCGGCGGCAAGAGGTCCTCTGCCGCCTCCTGGCCAACCCCGCTGCGGGGCTCAAGCCTCACTGAGGACTTTCCAGGGCTGCAGCAGGTCAGAGCCCACCTGTGAGGACCTGGACCTCTCCCACCCTCTCTCAGGTACTGCAGCGGAGACCCCAGCCTTTGTCCACCACACAACCAACCTCCTCTCCCCTCTCCCTCCGTCGCTCCCCACTCAGAGTGTCCTGGCCCTCCTGGATGTCCCCAACCTGCCCCAGGGCACATGGACACCACATCCGGCTGCCACTTGGTCCTCGGCAGCCCTGCAAATGGTGCCTGCTCCAGACCTCAGGCCGGAAAGCCCAGTGCCTGTCCACAATCGAAGGGCTGCTGGGCCCAGCTGAGGCGCTTCCACTCGCACAGGCTCCGGGGTGGGGGCTGACGCCAGCACCAGCCAGTCACCCGCAGCAGCTCCTCCATTGTTATCTGTGCCCGCCACAGCACCCCCCGGCCCCTGCTGGGCACGTGAGAGCGCTACTCCAGCCAGCCTGTCCCTGGTCCCTGCTCGCATCCGTCTCACCTGGGCATCCTGCAGCAGGTCCTCAAGCCGGGTGACGGTGACAGTGCGGTCGCAGCTGTACTTCCTGCGCAGTGTCTCCTGCAGCTTCTGCAGCTGCTCCTCAGCCTCCCGCACATCTGAGAAGAACTGGGGTGTGGGGAGGGGTCACGCGGGGGGCTGACCTGGCCTGAGCCAGAAGTAAGGCCCAAGGCGAGGGGTGGTGGGGCCTCCCCAGAGGACTGGGCAACATCCTGGTCCCGGCGCAAAGGGACAGAGCGCCAGAGGCGACCGCTGCCACCTGGGTGGCCCTGAGAGGCCGCACACCTGCTGCACGCCGCCCACCCTCACCTGGAAGTAGGCGGTGTTCTCCTTCAGGTGCGCCTCGATGCAGCAACACAGCTGCAGCATCCAGCTCCACTGCGTCTGCAGGGCCGCCTGGAAGGACTGCAGGACGGTGCTGTCCTCAGGCGCTGTGCCCGCCCTGCCCGGCTGCCCTCCGCAGGCCCCCCCCCCCCACAGCTGCAGCCCCATCCCCACTGTGGCCCTCAGGGCTTCCTGCAGCCCAGTCCCACCTCCACCGTGGGCCGCGCGGGGTGGTCCTCCCGCAGCAGCCGGTCCCCGGTGTTCTGGATCTCCTTGATCTTCCTCTCCTTCAGCTCCAGCTCGCGCATCAGGGCCTGGCGCAGAAGCACAGGGTCTCAGGGACAGTGTGGGGAGGAAGGTTTGCAAGTGTGGCACAACCCCCGTGTCAGCCTGTGGAGCCTGGAGCCAGACCCGACCGGCCGCCCGAGGGGCTCCCACGAACGGGGGCCAGTCGGTGAGGACGTGGGTGGGAGGAGCGGGGGCAGTGGCCATGGGAGGTTCTGGAAGGCCAGGCCGCCTCACCGAGTAGCTCTCTTTCTTGGCAGCCATGTTGGCGTTGCGGTCGCTCCAGTCGAAGCCCACCTCCTCTTCCTCCTTCTCGTTCAGCCACATCAGCTCCTTGGTGGCGGCCATCACGAAGCCATGCAGGCTCTCCAGCGACCGGAGGCGGGCCTTGGAGGAGTTCTGGGGGCAGGCGAGGGACAGATCAGCAGGCCGTTGCCCACCCGCCTTTCCCAGTGTACCCCGGCCCCCCACTCACCAGCAGCTTTGCGTACTGCAGGTCCAGCCGGCCCAGGCAGTCACGGTAGGCCCCCCGAGTGGGAGGGGAGAGCTGGCCCTGTGAGAGATGAGGGTGAGGCCTGCGGAGGCCGGGACCTGGCCTGCCCCTCACCTCGCGCCCTGTGGGGGCTGCCCACCTCGTCGCTCCGTGCCCGTTCGATCTTGGCCCGGAACTCCTCGATAGACTGGTGCAGGCCTCGGTGGCTGCCCAGCTGCGCTTCCACGCTGGGCAAGTCCACGCCCCACTCGGCACTGTCCACCCTGCGCTGGTTCTCCTCCACCCAGGCCAGCAGGTCTTGCAGGTAGCGAAGGGTGGAGTCCTCTAGCTCAGGGCGCCTCTGCGAGCTCTGCAGGGTCACCTGGGTCACCTGAGTGGCCACGCCTGCCTTCAGGCGGAGGTTGTACTCCGTACGGATGGCTACCAGGCGCTCATGCAGACGGTACACCCTGGGATGGCACAGAGCATGGGGAAGGGGTCAGACGGGCCCTGCAGTCCCCTGCCCAGCCCGCCCAGGAAGGGTGGGGCGGGGCCCACCTTCGGTACATCTGCTCGCCCTGGGGGTGCCGCCCATCCTTGAGGGTCTGCACGTCATTGAACAATAGCCGGATCATGCCGTCCGCCTTGTCTAGGTCTCGCTCCACGTCCCCTGCCCGCTGCGGGGCCTTGCCTGAGGCCAGCAGCCGGATGTCCTGCAAGGCGGCCGTGTGTGATGGAGAGCCTGGCGGGCCTTCCTCCTCAGCCAGGGCGGACCCCCTCACCCCTCGGCAGCCTGAGACCCAGGCCGTGGCTAGCTCACTGCCTCGGGATCCCCGCCCTTTCCTTTCCCTCCCTGCCAACCCCACAGGTCTTCCTGGCACGCTCTGGACAAATCTGAACCAGCCAGCTCTGTGGGGGCCAAGACCCAGTGCACAGGAACCCTGCCAGGTCCAAGGCTGCAGCCCCTTCGTGGCCTTCTTCACGGGACCCCCGTGCCTCATCCTCCATCACCCACTCAGTGACTTCTCCCCTCTGCGGGCTCCTGCCAGGCCCACGCAGCTCTGCACCTCTGGGCCCCACAGCACTTGCCAGACAGCACCTGGAGTCCTGCTTGGGTGCCCAGAGGCCGGCTTTGCCAACAGCAGGAGGAGTCCAGAGGGGAGGCACCAGGGCCCCGCCCCACCCTCCAGCCCAGCAGGCCACGCCCCCACCAGTCCTAGTTCCAGCCCCAGGGCCAGGCCTCGCCCTCCAGCCCAGCAGGCCACACCCCAGCCAGCCCTAGTTCCAGCCCCAAGGCCAGGCCTCGCCCTCCAGCCCAGCAGGCCACGCCCCCACCAGTCCTAGTTCCAGCCCCAGGGCCAGGCCTCGCCCTCCAACCCAGCAGGCCACGCCCCTACCAGCCTTAGTTCCAGCCCCAGGGCCAGGCCTCGCCCTCCAGCCCAGCAGGCCACGCCCCCACAGGCAGCTAAGAGGTTCTTCCACCTCCCTCCTGCCAGAGGGTGGGGTGGGGGGGGAGGTGGGCAGTTCTTCCGCGCTGCTCCCTCCTCCCTCTCCTGTCCCTCACCGACTGCAAGAGGGCGTCAGCTTGGTTCAGCTGCTCCTCGCACAACCCGGCCTCCATCTGCAGTTTGCTCACGATACGCTGAAGAGACTCCAACCTACAGCAGGGAGTGCCAGGGGGACCCGAGGTGAGCCACTGGGCCCCTCATGCCCCAGGCCAGAGAACAGCTCTGCTCCGCTCCAGCTTCTCTGCCTGCCTGAGACTCAATGTCCTGCTGGCCCTGAGTTAGGAGCTCTTGGGTTCTCCAGCGTGGGGAGGGGGGGATTTCCTCCCCAGGCGGTGACTCACCCCTGGCTCCCTGGCCACCACAGGGCCCCACCCGCCTGCCTGCCACCGCCTGCCACCACCCACCTCTCAAACTCGCTGCGGAGCTGCTTCTCCCGCTCCAAGATGGCCACGTGCAGCTTCCCCCACTCCTTCTCCACGTCCAGCGGGTGGTAGCCGGGAGGCACCTTGAGCTGGCCTGCTTGCACTGCCCCCTGCGAACAGAGACCCGGCTCAGGCTGGAGCTGCACATGCTGGGAGATCCTGGCCCCCGGACTTCCCTCACCTCCAACAGTTCTGCTCCCTGAAGCTCAACAGGCAGGGCCAACCCACGCTGCAGAGGGGCAACAGGCCAACGTGGGGCTTAGGATGCCCCTCCAGGGACGAACAAAACCGCCCCATGGGACCCCAACTCACCGCCCTCTGGGACACCCCACTCGTTGCCCCTGAGGACCCCTCGCTCACTGCAGCAGGGGATGCCCTGCTCACTGCCCTGCGGACGCCCACCTCCCTCAGGCACTCCCTGCTCACCTCGAGGGACTGGTAGATACCCTTGGACCGGTTTTTGTCTGCCTCCTTGGCTGGAAGCTCTGTCTCCTTGAACTTCAAGAACTGGCACCACAGGATCTGAGAAGACAGGGGGTGTCGGCGCCACGCTGAGGTGGACTGGGGAGCGGGCCGGGACCCAGGCTGGGGGGGCAGGCCCACCTCGATCTCTTCGAAGCTGGAGGGGAACTTGCGCTCCTCGAAGGCAGCCGTGTGGTGCCGGATCCACTGCAGCAGCAGCAGCACTAGCTCGCGGTACTCCTGCCAGCGAAGCTGCAGCTCCTGGGAACGCGCGGGCCGCGCACCGTCAGGGGCCGGGCCCTGCGGCTCGAGCCCCTCCCGCCCGCCTGCACGCCCGCCTGCACCGCCACTCACGTTGGCCCTCACGCCGTCCTGGGCGCCGGGCACGCGGGGCATGGCGTCGTACAGGGATGAGACGTAGGTGATGATGGACTTCTCGTCGGGCTGAGGGACGTCTACATCTGCAGGAAGGGTGGGGTCAGCGGGGCCTGTGCGTTTGGGGTTTGGGGGGGAGAAGCCAGCAGCTCATACCCTCGGGGTCCAGGAGCCGCGTCACTCCCAGGTCCCGCTCTGCCACGGAGAAGGCCTGGTCGAGGTTCTCCAGGTTGGTCTGACGGTAAACCTTATTCATATCGATGAGCATGGGTCTGTGGGGAAACAGGCCGGTGGGGCAGGCTGGGCAAGGGGCAGCGAGGCACACTGAGCAAAACAGCCCCAGCCCCATGCCCACCCCGAAAGGTAAGTCACCCACTCCACTAACACCACAATCCAGCCTGCAGGGGCAGAGCTGGAAGAACCCGGCCGCTCACCGGGCGCGGTGGCGCACACCTGTAATCCCAGTGGCTTGGGAGGCGGAGGCAGGAGGATCGCAAGTTCGAGACCAGATGCAGTCTGCGTAACTTAGCGAGACCCTGTCTCAAAAAGCAAAAAAATGGGCTGGGGGCACAGCTCAGTGGTCCAGCACTGGCAAAGCATGCAGGCGCGAGGCCCTGGGTTCAACCCCCAGTACCACACACACGCAAAAGAACCTGGCCGCTCCACCCAGAGTTGCCGAAGGGGCCTGTGTGGGGCACGGGTGCGGGAGCAGTGCACCGAGTGGAGGACCCCATCAACCTGGGCTCCCGCAGGCTCCCTGCCCGTCAGGCCCCTGCTGAGGGGTCCACATGGGCAGCACCAGCAGCCCACTCCCGCCAGGCCTGGAAGCACAGAGGGCCTGGACCCTGCTTGCTGGCACCTCCCAAAGGCAGCTGGCACTCAGCTCATCTCCCCGGGCGCCAGGTTCCCGGCACTGGCAGACACCCCGCCTGCTGCTTCTCTGCCCCGGCTTGTTTGAAGTCGCCCGGCTGAGGTGCCCTGACCCGCAGCCACCCTCTGCTACCGAGGGCCACATACTTGTGCCGGTGGATGATGGCGTTGAAGAGGCGGCCATCTCGCCAGCTGGAGGTGAAGTTGTCACAGCGCAGGCCCTGGTAGCCCTCCACCATGCGCTGTGACCACAGCAGCAGCTTCTCCTTGGCCGTCATGTCCTCGGACTGCCCGCTCACCTGGATGTCTGAGATCTGCCCCGCACCGTGGGCAGAAAGCAGGAACTCAGCGCCGGCCACCTGGCCGGCCACCCCGCCCGGTGCTCCCCATGACCAGGCGTGTGAGATGGTGTTGCTCAGCACCCAGCTTGGGCCTGCAGGGGCACCAGGCCAGCTGAGGCACAGCCAGGCTTGCGGGGCTGGGGGGCCACTGGGACCCTCCGCCTCTCAGTGCCACAGGCCCAGGCCACTCCAGCCAGCAGCTGCCAGAGTAGGGCAGAGCCCCCAACCTCCACGGCCTCTACGTGACTGCTCCGGGCTCCCGTTAGCTGAAGGGACCTGGGGGATACCTTGCCCCCCCCCCCTAGAGCTGGCACAGCTCAGAGATGGTGGGCAATGAGCACAGGAAGTGGAGCTGCAGACATCAACGTCGGTCCAGAGCCCCCAGGCAGGGGGCAGGTCAAGGCCCTCTTTGGTCACAGGCCTGGTTGGAGGGTCTCTGGGGGCTGGCCACGGTGTACGCGCCTGGCTGCCTGGCACGTGGTCCAGCCTCAGGCCAGGGGCGGCCAGCCCCCTGCCGTCAGTACGCCCCTGGCCTGTTGCTAGGCACCCTATTTGTGTCTGCTGCCAGCCCGTGTGACTCAGCCGCTGTGCCAGCCTGGCTTTCAGGCCCAGATCTCAGATTTGCGGCTTCCTGTGCGGCCGGCACAGGCAACGGGTGAGTCAGCCAGGGCAGCCCCACAGCTCCAGAAGCTCCCCTGAAGCCAGCAGAGAACACATTCCTCCACAGGAGGCTCTGCAGGCCCTGCCCAGCAGGGGCCAGAGGGCGAGGGATAGACAGGCAGGCCTTGGAGACAGGCCTGGGCCCTCCAGCCATGGAGTCAGTACAGGGCTGAGGCTGCCAGGAAGACTCCCAGGTGCTACCATCCCAAGGGCGGCACTTCCTGGGCCACACCCACAGAAAGAACACGGGCGCCCCACCCCCGCCAGCCAGGGCACCCCCGGCAACCCCAGGGGCTTCCCGGGGACAGCCGCTCTACCTGGAAGTGCAGGATGATGGTCCAGATCAGGCCGAGGGTCAGCTTGGGGTTGCCGTCGGCGATGTCATCGTTCCTGATGTTTACCAGCTTCACCTGCAAGCCAGCGGCTCTCAGTCCCGGCCCCTCAGCAGCAGCTCAGGGAGGGCCCGGGGCCGGGGGGGCGGGTGGCCAGGTGGGCAGCCGTACCTGCCGGTGCCGGAGGTAGTCCAGGGCGATCTGGACGTTCTGCAGCTTGTGGAAGCGCATCCTGCCCTTCTCCCGGGGCTGAGGAGGCAGGACATGGTCAGGGTCCACAGGGCAGGTGCAGCTCTCGCACCCCGCCCCGCAGGACCCCCAAAGCAGCAGCAGGGACTGTGAACCAAGGGTCTTCCCTAGTGTGCGGCAGGCCCTCTGACCCTCCCCCGCTGGGAAAGGGAGGCCACTGGCACAGAGGCTAGCTCGGCCCAAGCCCAGCAGGGGCTTCAGAAGCAAGTGACCCAGGCTGGGGGGGTGGGAGGAAGGAGGAAGGAAGGGGACGGGGAGGAGACAATAGCCAGGAAGCCTCGGGCGGAGGGCAGTGGCATTGGAGGGGGCTCCTCCTGCCCAGTGATGGTGGCCACTGCAGCTTCTGCTGGGTGTCAGACCAGCCCAGACAGAGCATCAGGTGCGACAACAGGCAGCTTGATGCGCGACCGTCCGCCTGCCCAAGAGCCAGACGTGGGCTGGGCTGGACTGACTGGTCACCAGCCCCAGGTGAGCTGGGGGGACTCCACGGTCTCAGGGAGCCGGCACGCCGCCGGCTGTGGCCAGCGGGCACAACCACTCACCAGGCGCAAGCTCCTGATTACGTCCCGCTCCCTCGGCTGCCCCGCCAGAGCAGGGCAAAGGGTAAAGGGCAGAGGTCAAGATTCAGAGTCCAAGCAGCAGAGAAACCAAAGCAGAGCAGAGCATGAGGTTACTGTGTTAGGGTTCGAGGCAGAGGACAGCAAGGGCGGCCTGCAGCGCGGGGGTCATGGCCACTCACAGGCCGGCACCCTGGCTGTAACGGTAGGCACTGTTGGGGTGGGGACAGGGCCCGGCTGCTCCCAGGGAGAAGGCAGAAGGGGGCCAAGCTAGACACAGAGTGGGCACTCACAGAAAGGCCCCAAGGAGGGAAGACAGGCAGGGGTATCTAGGGAGATGCGGGGGGGCCGTGGGAGAAGCAGGGAGGCACATACCAGGCTGTCCCCTGAGAGGACCTCCAGCAGGGAGATGAGGTTGTGGCCATCGCGGAGGTCTTCGTACAGGTCACTGATGTGTCTCTGGGCCTGTGGAGACAGTGAGGGCCCAGGGTGGTCAGAGTCGCAGGAGGTGGGGACACAGAGCACACCCCCTCTCACACAGGCACCTACCTCTGCCCTCCAGTGCTACAGCAGAAACCAGGAGAGACCAGAAGGAAGAGGAGAGAGACACAGGTGAGCGCGGGAGGAGAGGACAGAAAATAACAGGTTTCAGAGATGAAAGGGGAGCTGGGGCCTGTGTGAGGACTCCCCGGGGCACCCTCCCGCCCCGCCTCCCAAATGGGCATCACCAACCTTGATGAGGTGCTTGTTGACCCACTTGGTGAAAGTCTTCTTCTGCACACGGTCCCGCTCATCTGCAGGAGACAAGGCCAGGTTACCTGGAGCCTGGGAGAAGCCCAGGGAGCCCCCAAGGTGACCACCATGCAGACACAGTGACCACCATGAAGACACGGTGACCTGGCTGGCCAGACCCTCCCTGAAGAGGGCCCCAGAGTGGCCCTGGCCTCAGGCCGCTCCCAGATCACAGAGACCAAAGCCCCCCCATACACCCCCAACAGAGCAGAGACCAAGGCTCCCAGGCCCAGGCAGCCAGCTGAGCCCAGCAAGGTGCCGCTGCTCAAAACTTCTATTGTCTCAAGGAGAGGGGAGACTGTGGAGCCACCACACCCAGAGCCCACGGTGCGCAAGTCACAGCCTGCCCCACCTCACATGGCCTCCAGGCTGAGCAGGAGCACAGCAGGGCCAGGGAGGGTTGGGGATACTGCAGGGGAAGCTGTGTCTTCCTGAGGGGGCAGTGGGCCCTCACTGGGGCCAGAGGCCCAGCCACCCTGGCCCTACGCTCAAGGCCCAGACACCAGTCGGTGCTGGGCACAGAGAGCTGGCCCCCCTTCTCAGAATCCGTGCTCCAAACCCAGACCCTCAGAGCCTGAGCCCTGAGGCCTCCTGCCGCAGGAAGGGCCCTCCTGCCCCCAGAGGCCCTGCCCAGCAGGGTGATGGCTACCTTTCTTGCCCTCCGAGGCCCTGAGTACAGCCAGGTAGAGGTTGTCCTCTGAGCTGGTTCTTTTGCCACCCAGGCCCTCAGGCTCGGGCACCCGGAGCCGGTGCTGAGACATGGTGCTGTCCCCGCCCCTTCGTCGACCTGTCCCCTGGCCCTCGGATGCTGGGCTCCCAGTGGGCAGCCCCGCGTGGTGCACACGCTGCTGAAGGCTGGCGGCTGCGCTGGACACGCACTCAGGCTCAGCTCAGAGCTGGAGTCCCTGCGGCCACTCCCTGCCTGCTGTACTCCCCAGCAAGGCCGGCCCGCCTGGGAGCCCCACCCCGCCCTGCCCCCCCCAGAGGGGCGTGTCCCAGCGGGAAGGAGGAAGGCAGCCCCTCCCCCACGGCCACACCCTCAGCCTGCCAGAAACAGGAAACCGGGGCTTCCTCACCCACCCTGCCCGCAGCGGCAGGTCCCGGGCGCGCCCCCCACGCTAGTGCCAGGACCACAAAGGAACATGCACCATCCCCACACCTCCCAGAAAGGCCCCCCCTGTCCTGCAGAGAGACGCTGAGTGATCTGGGGGCCAGCTCCAAGGCCAAGCCTGTCTTCAGAGAGCACTCCACCTGGCCTCTTTGCAGGGCGTCCCTTCAGCCTGCCCACCTCCCTGCTCATCTGATTCCAGAAGAAACCCAAACCCATGGGACACCTGGGGAGGGGCGGGGACCATCTGCCCGTTTCTTGCAGCTGTCCTAAATCACACCTCCTCAGACCCGCACCCCGCAGAGATCATTCCCTCCCCGTTCCCCCGTGCCAGCTAAGGCTCTGGGGCTCTGCCCGAGCTCTGCCTGGTTCGGAAAGGATCCCCCAGGGGTCCGCAGAGCCCCGCCCAGCTGGGCCAGGCAGAGCACACCTCGGCCCAGAGCAGCACATAGCTGAGCGCTGACTCATCCCGGCAGGACCGCCTGGCCTGAGCTGCAGGATTGCCTCCCCACGTCGAGGGTGCTGGGGCGGTGGGAACAGCCCAGGAGGGCACAGCCAGTGAGTCAGTCAGGGCTGAGGAGGGGGCCAGGGTGCTATGACTCACTGGAAAGGAAGCCGCACCTTGGGGCAAGAGGAGGCCAATTGCAGCCAGGTGGGGCTTGCAAATAGCAGCTGTCCTGGGTTGTAAAGGTGGAGTATGGGGCAAAGGGCACGGAGGCCCCTGTGACGGAACCTGGCTGCTCATGGCCTCTGGCTCCTCCAGGTCAGTGGACAGAGACGCCTCTGGCCGGCATCTGGGAATGCCCATCCCGCCCAACCACTGTAGGAAAGAATGCGCCACCCTGACCACAAGAATTTTCCAGTCCATGCATCTGGCTTGATGCAATCCAGCTGTGAGCTGCTGAGGAACTCACTGTTTCTCAGAGCGCCTCCAGCCTCTGTTCAGGAAAAGCTCATTCCTTCCTCGTCCCTGCTACCCCTAGTGGTCACCAGGGGGCGCCAAAACCCTCTGGGGGCAGCTGAGCCACGAAGAGAACGTGAAGGCCGTACTTCCAGGCCCAGAAGCACTGCCAGCACCCAGGGCTCTGCCAGGCTTCTTACACCTGCCCCTCCGCGGCAGGAGCGTCCCTCGGTCTCCAACACCAGACCCCCCTGCTCTTCCTCGTCAGGCCCAGCAGCTGCCACAACTCCACCAGACATCACTCTGCATCCTCCAGAGGCCCCATCAAAATCCCGACTCTGACCACACGATCAGTGCTTGAGCAGGATGCCTGAGAGTCCCACACCTGGCACACGCCTGCCCTCCCCAAGCGGGACCTGTGGTTGCCTCTCTAGAGGCCCTGCCAGGAAGCTCACCCCGCTGAGAGCCAAGGCAGGCAACAGTGGGAGGGCCCTGAGGCAGGAGTGGGCTGCCACTCTGTTGAGGGGAGACAGCACAGGCCCGGGGTGATGGGCCAGGAGGGCAGCACAGGGAATCTTGGGAACCCCTGGAACTTGGCGGAGCCACAGCCTGACATCCATGACACACGTGAGGCCCACCCCAGACTCCAGCCAAGCCCCTTCTCCAGCCTTCTCTCTGCCTCGATCAGCCTCTGAGGCAAGGGCAGGGGCTCCGGGCTCGGGAAGGGGCCTCCACTGCCGCCCAGACAGGGCCAGCGCCTCGCCCCCCGGGAAGCCATCCTGCCTCCGGGCGCCTCCCTCCTCCAGGCACTGGACAGGGCCCCGGAGCTCACACTCCCTCACCTCCTCTGCCTCCCAACCCTGCCTGCCTCTTGCTCCTGGCCGGCCATTCGGCCCGTGACCATGCCCAATCCTCAAATGCCGCTGCGCACCTCAGTGGGCTCTGGCACCTGTCTGACCCTCCCCAGGGCCCCGCACACTATGCTCCGGCTAACCCCTAGCGGACCGAAGGCAGCCCCCACGGTCCTCCGGGGAATATCGCTGCCTCCTTCCACAGAAGCGGGTGGAAACCCCCGCTCGGAGATCCAGCCCTGCCCACAGATCAGAAGGCCGTGGCCCCGCCCTCCGCGCATCCCTGCTGCCAGCGCTGGCCCAGGCCCCAGCCGTCGGCCCCGCCCACCTACCATCCCCCTCCTCCGGAGGCAAATTTGCTGGGAGGGCGCCACCTCGCCCTCCTGCACAGGTGTTTCCCGAGCTCGGAGGCGGGGCGCGCGAGGGCCGGGTCCCACCCCGATCCCCGGTCCACGGAGCGCGCAAACCCCGCCGAACTGCCGCACCCACCTACGCAGCACAGCAGCTGGTAGAGGTAGCCCCTGCGGGCCTGCTCGCAGCCCCCGTCCAGCCAGCACGGCCGTTCCAGCACGACCTCCTTCTGCGCGGCGAAGGCGCCCTCTGCCCGCCACGTGCCTGCCGCAGCCATGAGCCCCAGTAACCTGCGTCACCCTCGCACGGCCCAGAGCCCGGCTCCCAGCCTGCGCTGAAGGCTGAAGGCCCTGCCTTGGTTCTCCACGTCCTCCCCCGCCCGGGCTGGAGGCCCAGACCCGAAGAACCTGCCCCTGCGGGCGCCCCGCCCCGCCCAAGCCAGGAAGCCGCGGCCCAGCCCACAGGGAGCGCGACAGGCTGGGGGGCGGGGGGAAGGACCGGGCTGCAGGCTGTGGCTTGGGACAAAAAAGTGGCCTGGGAACTCTTCAGCGGCCCGCGCTCCCGGGAGGGAACCCCGGGACACCCGCGCACGGGGGAACTCCACTGAACTGACGCGGGGGAAGTGCGGCGCCCGGCAGGAGGCGCAGGGGCCCCAGCTGGGTGCCACGGGCGGAGGTGCCTAAGCCTCGTCTGGCACCGCAGAGCACCGAGTGAGCCAGGAGAGGGGACGTGGGTGAACTCCTTCCTCACGTGGGGACCGAGGACAAACGTGGGCCGAGGAAGGATGGGCCGGCGTCCAGTCCCATCCAGAGGTCTCCCAGCGGAAGCAGTCCTCGTCCTGTGCATTCTGCCCACAGCTGAGTCACCAGCTCCCGAGAACCCGGGCCGTGCCCGGAAGCCTTGCCCAGACTCAGACTCTAGTCCTGGCTTTCCTGCACCAGGCCCGCTAGGGGGCAGCCGCTCTGCCCACAGGCCAGTCCTGGGCCGAGGTGAGCCCCATTAGGGGGGGTCCCTGCGGCCAGCAGCTCTGGTGCAGAACTGCCCAATCCCCAGGGACGTCCCAGACTCATTCGCTTCAGCCCCACCCCGTCCTGCGGTGGGTACGGCCGCCTCGGACTATAGCCCGGGAGACGGTGACTTTGGGCAGGGTATGGCAGAACACAGCGGGCCACCCTGCCTACAGCTGGTCCTAGGTCCTGCGCCCTGGCCGAGGGCACCTGCCCCACCTCTGTGCAGCTCCAACCCACCTCTGCGGGCGGGGATGTTCCCGCCCAGGTCAGGGTGTGCCCCAGCCACCGTGCTTTCAGTGCTCACTGTCCGTTCAGGAGGCAGGCGCTCCCTCTACTTCCAATCCGGAGTCACCCCCAGCTCTCCTTCCACCCACCTACCCAGGACGGGCTCCAAGCTAAAGACGGCCACAAACCCCACCCCACCACACCCGATCAAGCGGCAGGGTATTCAGCGTAGGGCTGGGCAGGGGAGCCACCACCTTTAACGAGCTCTGGTTAACGCTCAGAACAGGAAGAGGAGGACCCAGGGGCAGGCGAGGGGCGGGAGGGAGGCGGACCCTCCGCCCCCGCCCCGCCCCCGGCCTCCTGGCAGGGACCGTGGCTGGTGACAGTGGCGGAGGCAAGGGTGCTTACCTTGCTCGTCCTGCGCCTGCCGACGCCCTTTGCGCCAGTGCCACACGGCGGCCAGGGTGACGACATGACCCACGACCACCAGGGAGGGAAACAGGCTGCCCGAGGGCTCCATGACTGACACACAGAGCAGCGGGGTCGGCCTCGGTGCCCCAGGGACCTCTGGCTGCTATGAAACCAGCCAGCGCCTCCCTGCGTGGAGGGCGAGCAAGGGGGTTCCCCAGGCCAGAGCCCGCCCCCGTCTGCAGCCGCCTGCCTTCAGGGACCGCCCTGCCGCACTATCCACCGCAGCCCAGGGTAATGTCCTGTCCCTTCGGCACCAGCTGCGCTCCGGCCCAGCGTCCTCCCGCCCTCCTCCCTCCCGTGGCTCTTGGCCGCTCCCCACCCACCCCGGCTCAGCTGTCCCTGCGCAGGGCTGTCGACGCTCAAGGTTAGCTGGAGCCTTAACCCCTGCCTACCCACAGCCACACCCGCCAGGAGGAGGGGCCTGCGGCGATGTGGGCCAAGCCGCAGGCCCCCAGCCCAACCCAGCCTGGCTCAGGGCAGGCCCTCCCTCCCCAGGAAGCCCAGCCGGCTCCTGCCCCCACGAGGAGGACCAGAGCCCCCACCCCACCTCCAAGGGTGCCCTCTGGGGACAGCCGGCAGGCACTGAGGGCGGATAGACACCAGCGCCTCAGCCCTGGCCGTCTCCCCTACCCCAAGACTGCCAGTGACGCCACCACCGTGCTCAGAGACAGGCGGACTCCTCACAAGCCCCAAGCACCCAAGTGGGGCCTTGAGCGGTGTCCCAGGGGAGGCCGGGTGAGGCTGGGCAGCAGGCCGTGTGCACAGGACAGACAGAAACCCTTGCCACCGGCCCGGCTGGGGTCTCCAAAGACTTTCAAGGATTGCCCCACCTACCGGGCACGATCTTCATTGGGGATAGCGATGGGAGCCCACGGGGTGGACAGGAAGTGAGTGAGGGGTGTGGGGAGGGTCACAGGCCCCTCAGAGGCGGCAAGCCCTGCAGCGGCAGTGGCGAGGCGGGAGGAGGGCACGGCTCAAGAGCCGCTGTCAGCAGTAGTTCGGGGGGAGGGGGGGAGCGGTGGGCAGGGGGCCCAGGGGGATATAAATATCCAAGGAGGGCAAGCAAGGCCCGTCACTCGTCCAGACTTAGAACATGACGTGCAGAGCAACGGCACCCGGGCCGGGCGTGCTGGAGCCCCATCTGGCTGGGCGGTCCCACGGCATTCACCCCCCAACCTCGGTGGTACTGTAATAAGGAGCCCCCTGGTAGAGCTCCAGCGGGAAACAAGGCGCAGGGCGCTGGGGCTCCCTCACCCTCCCCACCTCCTGGGGTGCTCCTGGGAAATGCCCTATGGGCCAAGGGGGCCGCTCCCCTTTCCCCCAGAGGGCCCTGCGTTGGTCACTCCACACAACACCTGGCTGCCGGGGTGGAGAAGACACCTCCCCAAGGTCACACTGCCAGACAGAGACCCAGGCAGCCGCGAACGGGGGCACAAACCACCTAAGCACCAGCCTCCCCACACCAGGCCTCTCCCAGTGTCCCAGGGGTTCTGGAATGCGAAAGATCCCCCCCATCCCCCGACAGCCTGGTCTGTAGAGGCGCAGGGTCGGAGGTCAGCAGGTGGGCCACTTCCACTGTATCCAGTGTTGCCCCAGAACCCCAGTGCAGCCTGGGAAATGGTGTGGGCATGCATGTACCTGTATGTGAGCGGGCACCTTCCTGCCCCTCTCCTCCTGGGACCCTGGGTATGCTGGGCCAGACCCCTTGGACCATGGCAGGTAGCTGAGAGGAGTGAGAGTCTGCACCCCACTCTACAGCACTTCCTGTGCCAGGCAGCATTCTGTTTTCACCCTAAGTACATCCTATGAAGTTTCCTGCCGTGAACTCATCAGTCAGATGAGGAAACTGAGGCAGGGTAACGGCCAAGGGCTGGTCCACGGTCCCAGAAGGTCGAGACTCCCCAGTGTGCCTTCAGCCTTTGGTACGGTGTGGCAAACCAGACTTGGCTGCCTGCCGGGGTAGGACACCTGTCCCCACCGAGGGGACGGGGACAGTGAGAAGCCTGTGCCCACTGTGGTCTCCTGCTCTCCGGTCCGTGCCTCAGAAACTCATTTCTACAGGAAACTGGCCTGTGGTGACTGCTCTGGGTGGACAGGGGTTGGGCAGGCTCGGGCAGCACAAACGTCAGGGACGTTGGCTGCCCTGAAGGCAGGCCAGAGAGGGCCCAACTCCTGGTCAGGCCCAGTACAGCAGCGGGCCAGCAGTGGTAGGGGCTGGGGCGGGCCGTCATGGTGCCCGGCCCTCTTAGCCTGCAGGCTCAGGAGCCTGAGGGGCCTGTGCCCCCATGGCCAGTGTGAGAACTGACCCCCGGAGGCAGGAGTGCCCTGCCTATGGGCAGCCCCTTCACCACTGAGCGAGGCCTGGCACACCCATGCCATACCCCACACACCCTGGAGCAGCTCCGAGGGACCCTGCCGTCCTAGAGATCATGGGATGTACAGGCAGGGGCAGCTAGCCCCTCCAGGGCCAGGCGGCAGGGAGAGCCCAGGCCTCGCTGGCAACCTTGGTCCTTCCACCCTTCCCTTCCTCCGTGGCCCTCAGCCCCACCCCCGCTGGGCCCTACCTTGGCCCAGCTGGATCAGCTCCTCCATGCTGTACCTGTCCATGCTGCAGACCAGCCAGGCCGGGTGACTCCCAGAGCCCGCCGACAGGAAGGCAAGGCAGGAAGGAGGGAAAGGGTGGGAGGCGGAGAGAGGGCTCGCTCTTGCCCCGGACTTCCCACCCAGCGCTGGGAGCGGTGGCTCCTCCTCATGGCCACCCCATAGTCCGCTCGCCCGCGCCCGGCAGAGCCTAAACCCCGTGGGCCAGGATGGATGGGTGGAACCAGCCCAGGCGAACTGGCCTGGGGCACAGAGGACAGGCCTGCCTCAGTCCCTGAGCCCTGGGGCCCCAGCCCACTGGTCTCCGCCACTGAGCCTGCCCCACCTGCCCTTCCCCATAACCTTTCTTTCCCTCCACAGGCCCCCCAGCCCAGCCCTGCCACCCCCCACCCACCCACATTCCAAGCATCCATGTGCCCAGCGCCCTCCACGTGGTCCAGTGGAAATAGAATCATCTATCTATCTATCTGTCTGTCTGTCTGTCTGTCTGTCTATCTGTCTGTCTATCTATCTATATCTACGCCTCTCTCTCTCTCTCTCTCTCTCTCTCTCTCGATTTTTTTGGTGGTGGTCCTGGGGATTGAACTCAGGGCCTCAAGCATGCTGGACAAGCACCCTACTGAGCTACACCCCCAGCTCCTGCACCTCTCACCCACAACCCCTCGGGCCCCACAGCCAGCCCCTTCCTCTGCCAAGTCCCCCATAAACAGCTCAGTCCCAGACACTGGGGGTCTCTGGCTTGGGACGGCTCAACACCTCCTAGGTGCCCACCCCTTCTTCCACCCAGCTGTGCAGGACTGGGGAAATGAAAATCTAAGCCCACCACAACCTGGGCAAGGGCCTGCGAGAGCCCTTCAGATTTCCCCCAAATAGGCAAGGGGCCCAGAAGCAAAGCTAGCGACCGTCCCTGTCCCTCACACCTGCCAAGACGAGCAGGTGCCGCGCACCTGTGGAGAGAACAAGGCAGCTCCACCCCCACAAGGGGGGCCATGGGGGGAAGTGAGAGTGCACAGCCGCGTGCTGGCATGAACGTGGAGAAGTGGTGTCTGCGTGCGTCTGTTTGCCTGCGTGGTCTGACGCCCCTCTGGAGGCATGCTCCCTGACAGAGCTCAGAGGCGTCTTCTCTCTAAAGACACTGTGGGCTCATTCTGAACTCTGGACCAGGCAAAACATTATTTCTTGGAGTACAAATGAAATTCACGTATACAAATCACGCCAGCAGCTTTCTACCACACAAAGAAGCCTCCTCATCCTCACCCTCTAGCCCCGGTCTCCCTACACAGGGCAGCTCTTGGCAGGCCAGCACCTCCTCACGGAAGCCTCCCTGATTACTTCTGCAGCCACCTCCCATTATACTCTCCCCACCGGCTCTACCCCTGGGAGTCTTGGGGTCCCTGAGACAGGAGCTTCATTTGGGTCTGACAGGGGGTACCACCCTCCACGAGTGTGCCACCTGGAGGCCCTGGGGGCCTCACCTCACATACATCAGGGCACAAGGCGGGGGTAGGAACCGCGTGGCGGGAGCCAGGCAGGCAGACACTCCCACCTCCCCCAGCCATGTCTCTAGCTCCCTGGCCAGGGATGAAGAGACAGGGCCAGCCCCTGCCCACCTGACCCCAGGCCATGCTGGTGAGCAGTGCAGTTGCCCCTAATAGGCTCCTGCCCACGGCCTTCTGCAGCCTGCTGGAAAGGCCATGCCGTGTGGAAGGGTAGAGTCTATGTGGCTCATTGTGTTCACTTTCAAAACTCTGGAAGACTGACAGTTTCAGGTGGCATCCGAACCAGCTCAGCCTGGTGGCAGCGCTATTGTGTCCCTGCTACTGATGTGGGCCTGGAGGACAGCACTGGCCCCAAACCATAGCCAGCCCCGCAGGGTCGAGGGGAGGGAGGGGGCCGCCTCTGGCCCTGACTCAGCCTGAAGCTGGAGCTCATTTCCTGTTGGAAACTCTGAGCTGCCACCGCGGCTGGGGCTGGGAAGGGAAGACTGAGTCACCTCTGTTGGGGAAGGCGGGGGTACCCACTGCGACCACACCCAGAACCCCCTCCTCGCCCTGCTGCCAACTGCCCGCCCGGCTGGCCCAGCCTGGACGCCGGACGCGGATGAGGAAAAAGGCGAGCAAAGGAGGGGAGGGCTCCCCACACGCGCCACACCCAGCCCGAGGAGGGAGCGGGCTGAGACAGTGTCACGGTTTACAAGGCAGCTGGAGAGGCCACCAACTTGCCCAAGGCCGTGGAGGGCGCCCAGGGGCCTCCTTGTACCCCTCAACCTCTCAGACTCTTTCAAATGAGCTCCCTCTACAAGGCCTCAGGGTGCAACCCAGACAGGCCAAAAGTGGGGGCCCCCGCTCCTCAGTGCTCTGCCCGGCATGGGGCCTATACCTCATCCTAGATCCCCTTCCCCGTCCCCAGGGGACCAAGATCCTCCCCAGGTACTGAGCCACAAACACAGGTGGAGGCCACACCTGCCCAGCGAAGGCTGGGAGCCCAGGAGGCCCTGCGCGGGCACTGAGGGTGGTGTGCTCCAGGAGAGCCCACACGAGCCACAGGCACAGGACACACATGCCCACCCACGTCCTGCAGGAATAGGGACTCACGGAGAGCCCCCGGGCCAATGGGACCTCGCCGCTCTCCGAGATCTGCTTCCCAACTGGAAAGAGCCCGTCTGGACCTCAGGCCAGGCCAGCACCCCACGCCTGGCTCTGCCCTGCCAGGAAGTGCTCCTGCCCGCTCGTTCTTCACCCCATCCCACCTAGAGCTGCCCCCCAGGCCATGGCCAACTCCAAGCCGGCCGAGGACCCCGCCACGCGGGGTGCCCTGAGCTTGTGGTACAACGCGGAATGTGAGCCACACGACCACAGCGGAGGGGGGAGATGTCACCCCCACCTCACAGACCAAAGGCCCAAAGGTCACAGGGTTTGCCAGGGCCACGCTGCTGCAGAGCAGCTCCACCTGTCCCGTGCCAGGCGCTCTTCCACGCACTCCCGCTTCTGAGCAGAGAGGCCTGCTGAGGGACAGGCCGTTGGGACCAAGGGGCAGAGGCAAGGACAGTGCTGGAAAGAGGGGCCCTGACAGGAACGTGGGGGGGGGCTGTGCCAACAGCTGGCCCTGCCAGTCCAGGGCCTGCAGGCCCCGCCCCTGCAGGGATGCGCCCTGAGGAGCCACGTGGGTCCACTGGTCAGGGCGCCCAGCAGCCTCAGGCAGAGAGGTCGCCACCTGCTGGTAGGAGCAGAGCCCCTGCATGCCTGCGGCCCCCCCAGCCCACCAGCCTAGGCCTAGGCGTCCCCACACATCCACAGCCCCTCCCACCCCTCTCAGCCTGGAGCCTGGACGTCGCTGACCTGTGGCTGGGGCAGGCTCCGGGCCCGGCCTGGCCAGGGTCTCCAGGGTGGTGGCAGCCACCACAGGGACTTCAGGTGCCCCCTCCTCGGGCTCTTTCCGGCGATAGACTCTCCGCTCCACACGGGCAGGATCCTCAGTCGGCGGAGGCCCTCGCTTGGGCGGGCAGCCCAGGGGACCCTGCACGGCCTGCACGTGGGGGGCGCGGCGCGCGGGCATCACCATGGCGACGGGGCGGCGCACGCGCTGCAGGGAGGCGGGCACAATCTCGGGCGGCAGGCGCAGGTACTGGCGGAGGTGGGCGATGCCCTCGTTGGTCAGGTACCAGTAGAAGTGACGCCAGGCGAAGGTCTCCCGCACCAGGCCCCGAGCCCGCAGGGAGGCCATGGCGCGCATGACCTGAAGGTTGGTGACCCCAGGCACGTGGGGGTGCAGGCTGCGGGGCCGCCGGTCCTTCTTGGCCACCATCACCCCTTCACGGAAGAGCACCTCGTAGATGGCCCGCAGCTGGTCCAGCGGCATGAGCATGCCAGCCACCATGGCTGAGAGAGCCGGCTGGGCGGCACGGAGGTGAGAGCGGCGGGTGGGGCACAGCGAAGCTGAGGAGGCTCCCTCGGCACAGGGTGCAACAGGGGCCGCTGGCTGGCGAGCAGGCTGTCCGGCTCCGATGCGAGCGCAAGGGCGCGGGCTCAGGGTCAGTGTGGCTCCCGAGCCTGGCTCTGCCGATTCGATTCCTGCCGGCACTGCCGGCAGCGGAGCCTGCCGAGCCTCCCGCCTGCCCGCCCTCCAGGAGGCCTAGGCCGGCCCCCTCTGACTCAGCAGCAGGGGCAGCCCCTCCCACCCACAGGCGGCAGGGCCTCTTGCAGAGTGGGGGGCACCAGGAGGCAGCAGCCACCCCCAGGCCCCCCCTCCCCTCCCAGGCTCCCCAATGTCGGAGAGGCCATCAGTTTCTAAGACACTTTCTCTCTATTCCTAAGGCTATGCAGGATGGGCCTGTGTAGGCAGGGTCCCCGAGGTATGGGGCTGGGAGGGCAGGGGGTCCTCAGCCAGGGAGTCCACCCAGGTGTGGTCCCAGGAGCCATGGATTCATAAGTCTGAAAGGGGGAGCTGGGTTGCCTGGAACTGGGGGGACTGGAGGTCCAAGGGAGGAAGATTATGGCCTGAGGAGGAAGCTGGGGTCTTGGGGGGCAGACATCTGAGGGGGAATGGCAGGGGCAGCTGCCAGAACACGTGGGCAGGGGGCTGCAGGCACCATTGCTGCTGTCCATCAGGCGGGCAAAAAGTCAGAGCCCCTCCTCCAAATGCCAGGCCTGCTGGCCAGGAGAGGAGGAGGTAACGCTTCCTGCCAGGCCAGATTAGGGATGGTTCAGAAGCAGCCGCTCCCAGCCCGCCCGGGGCACTGAGCACAGCACAGGGCTGGGGGCCTGGGTGGGGCCTCTAGCTACCGCCGCTCCAGCACAGCTGTCAGAGGCCAGGGACTCCCACCTGCTACGAGGACTCAAAGTCACCAAGTCCCCAGGCCTGGTGGCCCTGCCGCCCACAGACTCCCTACCCCACAAGTGGGCTCGGGTGCCCACCTGCGGTCAGAGGGACAGACGCTGGGGGAGAACCCCAGGAGTGTCAGCGACCCAAGGGAAGGGCAGAGGAAACTGCCACATGAGGCCCATGGTCACACCTACGACCTCAGCACAGGGGGAGCAGACTTGTAAGTACTGTGCCCCCATGCCGCCCCACAGCCTCTCCCGCCATATTGTGCCCCATGAACCCCACCCAGATCCGTGCTCTCCCAGACCTGACACGCCCATTCCCACCAAGCACTGCAAACCCAGGAACTGATTATAAATAGGGCGGGGGTGGGGGATCCTGCGGCGGGAGGCGCTGGCCAGCGGCGGGCAGGCAGCCAACAAAGCGGCGCGTGGGGCGGGCTTATGGGCTGTCGCCATGGCGCCGCGGGCAGGCTCCAAACAGCACACCCCAACACACACAGGCGCGCACACAGGGCACACGGAGGGTGGCTTGGCCAGCGGAAACTCTGAAGGCTCAGCCAACTCTTCCTGAAGCCTCCCCGCTGCCAGCTCCCTGCAGCCTAGCTCTCCTGGTGCCGGCCCCCAGCCTGGCCCTGGCGGGAAGCGGGCCAGCCCCTCCCGGTCGGCCCTGGGAGGGAGGGCAACACGAGGCAGAACTGCAGGACCCAAGAGGGCAGCGGTCACGCCCCCTCGGCTCTGCGGCACCCAAGGCCTCGCCACCGGACCAGAGCTGTGGCTTTGCAAACCAGCTCCAGGCCTGTCCTCAGGCCAGCCGCCCAGCCAATGCGGGGCCCACAGAAGTTCCCACTCTCTAGGCCTGGCCGGCCCAGGTTGCCCACGGACCCCCTGCTCTAGCCGCCCCTCCTGCACTCACCCCATGCCCCCCAATACACCCATGCCATCTTCCTGGCATGATTCCCTAACCTAATCCCTTCAACTCTCCAAGGTACCACCAAACCAACACAGGGACCCCATACTGTCCCCAGATATTCCAAGCCACACTCAAAGCCCCCTAGGCCTTGGATCTAAAGTCTTTTCTGCACAAGCCCATGTGCGTGCTGCACCTGACCGCTACTGGGTCAGTCCACCCAGCCGTGCCAACCCCATGCCCCATGCCAGCCCCATGCAGGAGAGGGCAGTAGCTCCGGGCTCCACAGCAAAGGGTGAGACTCAACGGAGACCCCCTCCCCGCCACCTGGCGGAGAGCCAGAGGCTTGTGGAGGCACAGAGGAGCCTGGGGCGGCGTGTCCCCACCTCTGCTCCCCGCGCACAGGCCCTCGATCTAGGTCCAGGTGCCCCCCCCCCCCCGAGGCCCTGGGCTGGGAGGCCGCCCCCGTCTCCACCTCCCCCTGGGAACGCAGGCCAGGCTGCTGATTCAGCGCTGGGAGGCCCTGGAGCACCCTGGCCGGCCCCTCTCCAGGCCCTTTCGGGTTTCCAGGGCAACCAGGCCGGTCCCTCGGGCAGCCCCCAGCCGCCCCCACCCTGGACAAAGCCGCAGTGTGGCCTTTCTCGGAGCCCGCCCTCCGGGCGCCTGCACGAGGTGCGCCCCGCGGCCCTAGCCCAGCTCCCTCGGAAACCAGCCTGCAGGGCGTCAGGCCCCGGCGGGCAGCTGGGGCCCGCGCGCAAGGCTGAGCTCTCGGCGCGTCCCCGCCCCACTGCCGCAGCCCGCCCCGCCCCCGAAACCCTGCAGGGCTGCAGAGCGGCCGCCGGCCCCACCCCCTTCCCCACGGCCCCGGGAGGACCCCGGCCCCAGGAGCTGCCCCGGCGGGGCGCGAGCCCAGGGTCCCCCGTGCCTCCAGCGCAGAAGCCCCCCACCGTGGTCCCGGGTCGCAAGACCCCAACAGCTGCCTGTGTGGAGCTGTACGCAGCCAGAGGTCACTGAGTGGCCGCAGCTGGGCCCCAGACTGCACCTTTGAGGGAGCTGATCTCGTGCTGGATAGCTCTCGAGGGGTCCATGTCATCCCAGCGAGCCTGAGGGTGAGTGGCGCCGCCGCCGCCACGCCACGGGGCTTCCAACCCCACACCGCACCGCACTGCCCTAGGCCAGCGCCGCAGCCTGGGGGAGGAGTCGGGAGGTATGGGGCGGGGCCTGCCGGCCAGAGGCGGGGCTGCGGCTGATCAATGCTCCGGATGCTGCTGCCCCAGGCGCATGCTCCAGGCCGGGCACTGACCCCCCCCCCCTCCTCCCTAGCCTGCCCAGAACCCCGCTAACTCCCGCCAGCCAGCCCGGCCACCAGACCGACCGCAGCCAGGCGCCCTTGGCCAGCTCACCCCACAGCTCCCACACTGAGAGCCTGCGGGTCTCAGTGCCCCGGGCCTGTCCCTTAGCCTTGAAGCCCCAGCCATTCCCACTCACTCCCTGCAGGAGACACCTATGATGTCCTCAAACAGTCCCCTCCCCCCAGATGGGTTGGAGGGCGGCCGCAGTGCCCGTTCCCTAGGTCCTGTCCCCTGCCCAAGCCCTCATCCCACATGCCCCTGGGTCACCCCGCTATCCTACAGCTCAAGATGCTTCTACATCCTCCCCTGACCCTAACCCAAGGGGACCCAGCCCAGCCTCTGCCTCCCCTAGCCAAACTCTTCTTGGATTGCCACCTGCCCATCCCAGCCAATGCCTCACCACCCACCACCCAGCAGCTCGGGCCAAACCCTGGGGTCATCGCCCCTCAGGGCCAGCCTCTGCCTTTCTGTTGTCCACTCATCCCCATCTCCACTGCCCCCAGGATGACACACAGCTCACTGCCCCTCCCGGCCACCACCAGGGACCCAGCAGCAACTGCTCTGTCCTAACCACCCCAGCCTGCCCGAGGGGACTGTGTCACTGCCTGCTCCCAGGGGAGAATGTCCACACTGGCAGGGTGAGACCAGCTCTGCCTCCCTCTGCCCGCCACAGGAAGTCACCGGGAGTACGTGGGCCATGGCCACACCACAGGCGTGCACCCTGGGCCCTCTGTGCTGGGTGGGGGACAGGGATGGCCTCCACGAGATGTGTCCAGCCCGCCTCAATCTCCTGCCACGCCTAAGTCCATACCCTTCCTCTGTCCTCCCTACCAGCCCCTGCTGGCCTCTCGGGTCCATATCCTACCAACCTGGGCCATCTCCTTCAGGTGCCCACCCTTTCTGGAGGCATCTGCCACATGCCGGGTCGGGGCTGGAGAGGCAGACATGACGATGACACAGGCGCAAGGCTGGCAGCACCCACAGGCACAGGCCAAGAGGAAGCCGTGTGCCAGCCCCATCTGGGCTGGAGGTGCAGCAGGCCTAGGGGTCTCCCAACCCCACCCCTGCCCTCCCTGGGACTCAGCTGGTCCAGGACAGAGATGGGCCTCAGGAAACACCAGTTGCCAAACATGGGAAAATAGAAAGAGTGAGGAATAAATCAGAACTTTGTAAATGCTTGCACTTAAATTCTTTTTACTAAGCTATATCTGAATAAGCCTAGATTCAGCCTGCAGGTGTAACAGGCTCTCACTATGTAGCCCAGGCTGACTTCGAACCCTCTCCAGCCTCCTGCTTCAGCCTCACAAGTGCTGGGATTACAGGTATGTAGCACAATGCCTGGCTCAGTACTTCCTCATTAAGCCTCAAGCAAGACTGATAGATATTTATAAACAGATCTAAAAATCCATGGAAAAGCTCACACATAAAAAAAATCGGTGTTCCAGTTTTAAATGCATAAAATTAAGTTGGGGCTGAGATTTAGCTCAGTGGGTAGAGTGCTGCGCTGCAGTCTCTGAGGTCTTGAGTTCAATTCCCAGCACCGCAAAAATGGGAGAAGGACCTGGCAATCCACTCCCAAGGCAATCCCGAAACAGTCAGCCATTGAAAACTCTATGAGGGTCGCTATGAGTTGGATACCCACTCGACGGCACCTAACAACAACAAACAACAACAAAATTGAGTTTTAAAGATCATGGTTTTAAGCTAATGAAAGGTGAACGCAGACATGTATTCCAAGAAGGAACCTCCCAGGTGTTCATTCAGCCACTGACCCCGCCCTTAATTTCCACTCTCAAATCAGACTGCTCACCTTCATGTGGCTACCTATAGCCAATGGCTGCTTAGAAAAACCATGGCAGTTTGTAATCCCAGCACTCAGGACGCAGAGGCAGGAGGGTCTCAAGTTTGAGGCCAGCCTGGGCTACTGAGTTCAAGGCTAGCCTGAGCTATGTATTTATTTAATGAGACTCTGTCTCAAAAGATTAGTAAATAAAATGAAAAAAATAAAAGAGAAAGGAAGAAAGAAAAGGAAGGAGGGAGGGAAGGAAGGAAGGAAGGAAGGAAGGAAGGAAGGAAGGGAGGGAGGAGAGAAAGAAAGATTAAAAAAAAGAAAGCCAGCCAGCCAGCCAGCCAGCCAGCCATGGAAGGTGGAAGACTCCCTACAGAAGCCCCATCATCACCCTGCCCTACCCAATCAGCCAGGAACAGTGGCCACATGATGCAGCCTGGGAAGTTGGGGCCACACAACTCCTGGAAGTTTCCACACAAGCATGGGCTCCTTGGTTCCTTCTCTGTTAGCAGGAAGGGGCGGCTGAGTGGGAAAGAAAGCTGGGTTGCAGCTGGCTGGCAAAGGAATAGGAGTAGCACGTTCGAAGGTCCTGAGATGAATTCAGCCAGCCCCAAACAATACGGGAATGGCTGGTGCCAGGAGGGGGTGCTTGAGACAGAGCCATGGGTGAGACTTCACCAGGACGAGCAGATCCCGAGGCTGGCAGTGGAGAAGGGCCCGGGGGCAAGAGATGTGGCCAAGAGGAGGAAGCAGAGCCAGTGCAGAGGCAGCTGGATGCCCTGGTTCACCCAGTGCAGGCTGACCTGAGGTAAAGCCCAGCCCCTCACCGCAGCGCACAGCTGGGCGCTCGCTGCCCAGATCTCATGGCTCTGGGGCCCCAGCAACCAGTCCATGGATTATCCAGGAGTCTCACAGACAAAGCACTCAGGTCTCAGTGGCGGGGCACCCGCTGGAGCTGGGTTCACCAGCACCAGATACAGCAGGAGACCCGCGGCCTACAGCTTGTTCTGGCCACCTGTGGGGCCCTCCAAAGAGAGGTGGTCTGATTCCTTGGATGTTGGGGATTTTTAAAGCACCCCGTAAATAGGGTCCTTCTAACCAGCATGAGGGGCTAACACTCAGGCTACATTCTACTCACTCCTTTATCCCCCCTGCCATCGAGTGAGCAAAGATGGCCCCTGACCAGCCTGACCAGCCTCAACCATGTCAATTTTGATTGGCTACCCCTAGCACCTCAGTTAAATAATTGCCCCTACCTGGCAGGTATGACAGTTTACCTGCTGTACCTGTCAGGAATGTGCCCTGATTAGCTAACCCCCTCCCAGGAGCCTATATAAGCAAACTCCTGGACCCCACCTGGACCCTCTTGCTTTCACCTGCTACCGGACCCCATCACCTTGACCCAGTGCTCCCCAATCCTGAGGAAGACCACCTGTGCAAGGTGGCCTGTGGCGGCGGCAGATCCTGCCAGCAGACACCTTCCACCCGGGGAGACCAGGCCCCGAGAAGCCCACCGCAGACTACTTCTGCAAGTGACATCCCCTCCTGCCACACGGCTACCTGCTGCGCCCCCTGCCTGGACCTCCAGGGAGACCAGAGGGACCGCCTCACCGGCAACACCAGGCCTCTGGCCCCAGCCTGGCCCAGCCGCGGCCCCTGCCTCTGGCACTTGGTGGGAAGGGAGCTTCCTCCACGTGGGAAGCCACCCCTGCCCTGGGTGGGGCACAGACACGATCCGCCAGGCCCGCCGCTCTGTGATGCTCCAGAGCCCACGGCCCAACTCTAACACTCCTGGGCAGAGGCACAAAGATTACCCTCCTGTGCCCCATCCACCTCTGTCTCCTGCAGCCCAGGCTATCCCAGGGGTCCACTAGAACCCAATCTGGAGGGAGGCCCTGGTCCCAAATAGCTCTCAGCCTCCCTCTCTCCCCACTGTCTCCATCTCCAGCCCAGGCCTGGCCACCACCTTTCTCAACCCAAGGACAGCACTGGCTCCCACTGCGTTCAAGCACTGGACAGCAGCCAGCGGGCTGACAAAGCACAAGTGGGGTTGAGCTGCAGTCATGGGGCCCCCTCCTCACAGCACCTGCTCCGACGCAGCCTGGCAAACCCCATCTCCAGGGCCCCGCAGGGAGGTCTCCCCGTCCTGACCTGCTGCACCTAACTCTTCCAGGGTTCACCTCCTGAGGATGCCACCACGGGAAACCAGGGGCAATGAAGAAATGAATGCTTGGAGCTGGGCGTGGTGGCGCACGCCTATAATCCCATCAGCTCGGGAGGCGGAGGTGGGAGGATCGCAAGTTTGAGACCAGAGGCAGGCTGCGTAACTTAGCGAGACCCTGTCTCAGAAAGTAAAAAAAAATGGGCTGGGGGCGCAGCTCAGTGGTCCAGCTCTTGCAGAGCATGCAAGCGCGAGGCCCTGGGTTCAAACCCCAAGTACCTCCCTCCAGATTGGGTTCTAGTGGACCCCTGGGATAGCCTGGGCTGCAGGAGACAGAGGTGGATGGGGCACAGGAGGGTAATCTTCGTTGGAGCCCCAGAAGAACGCACTTCTGAAGAGCTCTGTTAGCATTCACTCCACCAGCACATTAAAGAAGGAAACCTACAAGACAATCTCAAAAATGGTAACAACTAATTTTTTTCCTGTTTTTGTTCGTAGGTTTTGTTTTTTTTTCCAGTGCTGGGGATTGAACCCAGGGCCTCGTACATGCTAGGCAAGCAGTTTACCATTGAGCTGAATCCCCAGCCCTCCAACAACTGTAATCTTAGTTACCCAAGAGGCTGAGGCAGGAGGATCTTGGCTTGAGGCCAGAGGCAGCTTATACAACTTGCCAAGACCCTGCCTCAAAATAAAGGAAAAGGAAAGGGCTGGGAGTATAGCGCAGGGGTGGGGCGGATGCAGACATGCAAAGGCCTGGGTTCAACCCCCAGCACAGGGAAAAGAGAGCCCAATAAACTGGGAAACCACCAAGCCATGGTCTCAGCCACCTCCCCACCTGCACAGCCGTCAGGAGGCTGAGGGGAGAAGGGCGGGGGAAGGAGAAAGCAGCCTCCCAGCCTCTTATCTCACGCCAGGGCCTGTCAAAACATTCAGTGTCAGCTGCCCCTCCCACCGGCCCCTAACTCAACCCCTGCTGACCAGAACAACTCACGGGGTTCACTGGCGCCCGGGCTTTAAACATGTTTTCAAGAGAGCCAAAAGATTTCTCATGAGCCAGCAGCAACTAGTTGGGAAACTGCAACGGGGAAAAACCCTCATCAGCAGTGCAAGACTTAAATACTCTGGAATAAGGAAAATTTAAAACATCAGTGGGAACTTCAGACCGAAAGCCCGAGTGCATAAAATCCCTCTGAGAACGCAGAGGTCCAACCTCGCAGACACCACAGCTCCACAGGCTGATCTGGGTCAAACGCTGGCGGCCGTTCCATCAACCCTCCTGCTGGCTGCGGGAGATGACTCTGTTAATAACTGCCTCATTTACTCATTGCATAATGGTGTGGTCGTATTGTCCGCCTGAAGCTAACACTGGATGTCAGGCAGGTGTGAGGGAGTCGGCCTGCTCAGGCACTGCTGGGGAGAAGCAACTGCAATACCTAGCTAACTTCTTAGAAACTATTTTAAGAATTTGTGAGCCAGGCGCAGTGGCGCACGCCTGTAATCTCAGTGGCTCAGGAGGCGGAGGCAGGAGGATCGCAAGTTCGAGACCAGAGGCAGTCTGCGTAATTTAGTGAGACCCTGTCTCAAAAAAAAAAAAAAAAAAAAAGTAAAATAAAGTAAAATAAAAATTGGCTGGGGGTACAGCTCAGTGGTCCAGCACTTGCAGAGTATGCAAGCGCAAGGCCCTCGGTTCAACCCCCAGTACCACAAAAAAAAAAAAAAAAAAAAAGAAAAATTATTTAAAAACTTGTTTGAATAGAAAATATTCACTGGAATCAAACACCGAAGGCAGGCAGTGAACAGCTGCCCTCCTATCCTGTTCCCCACCCACACAGTGTGAAGATCGCTCTGCTTCCTGTTCATCCTTCCTGAATTTCCTGGTGGAAAAATCGAGCAAATCGAATGCGATTTTTAGTTTCCCCCCTTTTAACACCCTGCGTTTCACTTCATCAACAGATCCCGGAAGACCAGGGCTTTGGATTTTTGTCAGTGTGACAGTTGAAAAATAGTTGTTGTTGGTGGTACTGTTGAGTCAGTATCTGACTCATAGCGACCCTCATAGGGTTTTCAATGGCTGACTGTTTCTGGATTGCCTTGGGAGTGGGTTGCCAGGTCCTTCTCCCATTTTTGCAGTGCTGGGAATTGAACTCGGGTCCTCAGAACTGTAGCGCAGCGCTCTACCAACTGAACTAAATCCCAGCCCCAAATATACATTCATGTTGTTTTTATTAGGTGCCCTCGAGTCGGTATCCGACTCATAGTGACCCTCATAGGGTTTTCAATGGCTGACTGTTTCTGGATTGCCTTGGGAGTGGATTGCCAGGTCCTTCTCCCATTTTTGTGGTGCTGGGAATTGAACTCGGGACCTCAGAGACTGCAGCGCAGCACTCTACCAACTGAGCTAAATCCCAACCCTGAAAAATAGTATCTCGGTGTAAATAAAGTTTAAATTAGAAAACCATTTGACCCCCAAATACTATTTCTCACAATAGGCAGAGATGTGACAATGGTCCTGCTACAAAACTGCAGCAGCTTCTGATACAAAAAAATTAAAAATAATCCTACTGTTCTATTCTAGGGACTGGTTTAAATGTGATATGTTCACTGCTGTGGTTTGAATGTGGTTTGTCCCCGTCTATACTTGTGTTCAGAGTTTTTCTTCTTTCCCTAGCACTGAGGGGTTAGACCTCGGGGGCCTCATGCACGCTAGGCAAGTGCTTTACCACTGAGATGCACCCCCAGCCCCTTTTTTGTGTTTTTTATCTTGAGCTAGAGTCTTGCTCAGTTGCACAGCCCGCAGGTTTTAGAAGAGGTGATTAGGTGTTTAAGATGGATTGACCCTGTCTCATGAAAGTGCTAGCTCTCAGGACACTGGATTAGCACTTGCCAGAGCAGGTTATTCTAAAGGAGCCTGGGCTCCTCTCAATTTACCGGAGGCCACTCACTATTCTTGCACAAGCTCCTGCTGTGTGGTGTCACCCACCCAGCAGTATTGTGGTCCAAAGATCCTCGCCAGAAGCTGAACCAAATAAGGACACCTGATGTTAGATTTGCGGCCTCCAGAACTGTGAGCTTAATGAACCTCTTTTCTTTATAAAAACAGCAGTCTCAAGTATTTTGTTATAGCAATAGAAAACAAAGTTACCATACAAAGGAATGTGATGTTGTAAATTAATGTCACAGAAAATGTTTATGTTGTACCATTAAGTAAAAAGAAGTTACATAGGTTGAAAATACCTTATAACACTAAATTATGAAATTACAAATAAAACACTAAAAACCACTATGTACGCAGTTTTCCCCCCAGTACTTGGGAGTTGAACCCAGGCACTCACAGGCACTATCAGTCCATTTTTTATTTTTTGAGTCAGGGTCTCTCTAAGTTATGAAGGCTGCCTCTGGCCTGGAACTCACGATTCTCCTGCCTCTACCTCCCAAGTCACTGGGACGACAGGTATGTACCCCCAGTCCCAGTTCTGTGAACACTTTTTATTTTTAGCTTTGTTGTTGTTTTAGTTTGTTGTTGTTTGTTGTTGTTGTTGTTGTTGTTTGGGACAGAGTCTTACAGTGTAGCCCAGGCTGGCCTGGAACTCACTATGTAGACCAGGCTGGCCTCAAACTGGTGTCAGTTCTCCCCCCTTAGCCTCCCAAGTGCTGGGATTACAGGCCTGTGCCACCACGCCCAGCTCTGTGTACACTTTTTAAAACAAGCACACAACAAAAATATGTGTAAATTTTACATCAACGCATCACTACAGGACAATTTGGGGTGAGGAATAAAAGGTGGACCACAAAAAAATATGTCCATGCCCCTGGAATTTGCAAATGTAACCAGACCTGGGAAGAACGTCTTTGAAGATATAATTAAGTTAAGGATCTGGAGATAAGGTCACCCTTCTCCAGGTGGGCCCCGTAGGTGAGAACAAGTGTCCTCACGAGAAGCAGAAGAGGAGAGAAACTGAGGCAGCGAGTGGATGGATGCTGCACAAGCCCAGGAACAGGACAGTGAGGGAGGCAGGGAAGGCCCTTCCCAGTGCCACTGGAGAAAGCACAGCCCACTGACAGCTGCACTTAGGACTTCGGGCTCCAAATCCGTGAGAGGGTAGACCTGTGTTGTTTCAGCCCACCCTGCTTGTGGTAACTTGTTATGGCAACCACAGGATGTCACACAGCAATTGTTACCTGTTACGGAGCAGTACTGTGACAGATATTTAAAAACGTGGGCATGGCTTTGGGTATTAGACAGAGTCTGGAGATTTTTGAGGCATGTGATAGAAAAAGTCTAACATTGCCCGACTGTTGGTGGAAATATGGAGGTTAAAGTCCCAGACTCGCAGGAGGCTGAGGCAGGAGGATCACTTGATCCCAGGAACTCAAGCCCAGGCAGGCTACCATAGAGAGAGACGGTCTCAAAAAAAGGAAGAAAAGAGAAGAGAAGAGAGAAAGAGAAAGAAAAAGATAGAAGAGAGAGAGAGAGAGAGAGCAAGCAAGCAAGCAAGCAAGAAAAAAAGAAAGAAGAAAGGAGAAGAGGAGGAAATATGGAGGGTAAAGATGTTGAGGCTTGGAAACAAGGAATGTATTCTTGGATACTGGAAGAAAAGTGATTCTGGTCATACAGCACCAAATCTGGCCAAACTGTGCCCTACTGTTGCATGCAGAACTTATTAGCAATGAGCACGGATATTTAGCTAAAGAGATCTCCAAGCAAGCTGTGGCTTGGCTGCTTCTCGGTGCTTATCTTAAAGTCAGGAAGAAAGAGAAAAATTGAGGAAGGAACTGTTAAGCAAGAAGGAACCAGCACTGATGATTTGGGAAATTCACAGCCTATTCAGATTGCAAAAAGATGCTAATGTTGGGAGGTCCCTGTCTGGACAGGGTGCCACACATGTGACCAGACAGCCTTTTGCTGGGGAGATTAGGAGTGTGACTCATGGATACATCCAACCATGTCTGCCGAGCCGGGGCAGACAATCGATCCCCTGGCAGGGCTGTGTGGTGAGCCATCCTGCTTAGTGGCACAGAAGGGAGGCCCTCGGGGTTGTGGAATGCAATGCCAGAGGCAGCACTGCCAGCCTGGGCAGAGAAGGAAGGTGACAGAGGTGCTGGGGTGGTAGAGCCAGTCAGCCACAAGTGTGCCACCTCGCAAGAAAAGGCCTGGGTCCCCTCTCCCTCAGGGAAGCAGTCCTGCTAAGTGGAGGGCGCTGCCACATGGCCCAAGCCCGCACAGAGAGCAGGAAGGAGGGAGGAAGGGGAGCAGGCCCCGGGGCTCACCCATCTTCACCAGTGCCCCCCACCCCACGTCTGCCGCACACTGCTCAGCCCCTGGAACCTTGCTGCCCCTGCTGCACCTCCTCCCTGGTCCCGGGCCCTCTGCAGGCCCCGGCCCGCTGGCGAGACCTCACACCCAGCCTGCCCTCTCTGGTTTCTCTTCTGGCTTCCTCCTCCTCGGGGCCACCAGGGCCCATGGCGTGGCTCTGCCCGGCCCGCTGCCCTCCTGGCTGCCTCTTCCCGCCAGGCCCTGGACTCAGAGGGCCCAGGCTCACGCACAGGCCTGGGTGCTTTCTTACCATTGGCCCCCGAACGCTGTCCCCGGCCTCACCCCCCCTGCTCAGTCCAGCATCTTCCAGCCACTCGTGTCCCATCTCGAGGTCACCTCCAATCTCATCTGCCCAGGCTGAGCTCCTGTCCCCCTTCCTTCCCCGAGGGAGACAGAGGGAAACACTCCACCTCCACCCCTGCTGCTCTCCACCAAGTCTCCCCGAGGCAGGCAGCTTCATGGGGGCACCAGGGAGTCTTCCTGAAAGGGCGGGGCGCCTGCAGGGTCCAGTTCAGAGCCCACCTGTCCCCCCATGCATATGCGGCAGATCATGGCTCGGGGTTACAGAAGGGTAGCGGTGCTCTCAGAAAGCTGAGTGTGATGGGAGAAGAAACGGTGAGAAGCCAACTTCCCTCACAAACCCACACCCAGCCTGCGAGGACGTGGCACCCCCTGTCTCCTACACACCTCGGCACAAAACAAATTTCATACAGGCTAAAGGTATGGAGGGGCTGGGATTTCGCTCAGTTGGTAGAGAGTGGCGCTACAGTCTCTGAGGGCCCGAGTTCAATTCCCAGCACCGCAAAAATGGGAGAAGGGCCTGGCAATCCACTCCCAAGGCAATCCCGAGAAACAGTCAGCCATTGAAAACCCTATGAGGGTCGCTATGAGTCGGATACCGACTCGACGGCACCTGACAACAACAACAAAGGTATGGATGTCTGGGGGAAAAAAAAGTGGCCAGCCATGGTTGCACATGCCAGTAAACTTCCTAAAGAGGCCGAGGCAAGAGGATCTCAGAGTTTGAGGCCAGAACCAGTCTGTGCAACTTAGTAAGACCTTGTCTCAAAATTTTAAAAAATAATAATTGTTTAAAAAGTGTACCAGAACTAGGCTGGGCATGGTGGCGCACACCTGTAACCCCAGCGGTTTGGGAGGTGGAGGCAGGAGGATCGCAAGTTCGAGACCAGAGGCAGTCTGCATAACTTAGTGAGACCCTGTCTCAAAAAAAGTAAAAAAAAATGGGCTGGGGGTGCAGCTCAGTGGCCCAGCACTTGCAGAGCATGAAAGTGAGAGGCCCTGGGTTCAACCCCCAGTATCGAAAAAAAAAAAAAAAAAAAAAGTACCATAACTAGAAGAAATTCTCAACGGGGTTTTGTTTTGTTTTGTTTTTAAATAAAAGAAAGCCATTTGAAGCACAGCATAAAGTCTAAAGGTCACAGAGTAAAAGACTGGTGATTTTAGGTGCCAGGTGCAGTGGCACAAGCCTGTAGTCCCACTATGCCACAGCCATGGCAGGTTACCCCAACCCAGGCATTTCAGACCAGCCTAGGCAACACACAGAGACCCCAGGTCAAAAAAAACCCCTTTTTTAATAAAAAATGGATCTGCCCAGAGACACCATCAACAAAATTCAACCAAAGATGACCCATGGTGTGAGCTGTCAGGACGGCAACTGGAGCACAAGGGAGTTCTAAGGAGCCACAAGGCTGTGTCACAGTCTGGGGCTGAGCTCAAGGAACTTTGAAATGAAAGCTGTATGGGCACAACTTGTACACTTTCCTGCAGAAATATTATACTCCAATAAAAAGCTTACTTTAAAAGGAAACAAACTAGCCAGGCACGGTGGCACACACACACCTATAACCCTAGTGACTCGTGAGGCTGAGGCAGGAGGATCACGAGTTAGAGAACAGAGGCAGCCTGCACAACTCAGACCCTGACTTGAAAAGACCCTGACTTGAAAATAAAAATATATTTTTTTAAAAAGTGGAAAATATAAAAAAAAAAAAAATGGGCTGGGAGTGCAGACCAGTGGTAGAGTGCTTACAAAGTCTATGGGAGGCCCTGGGTTCAAGCCCCAAGTACTGGAGGAAAAAATTAGTTTCAAACATATATAAGAAAGCCAAAATTCAAAGAGCCCTCACAGGTCAAAAATAAATAAAAATCCTATAGAGAAGTGAACAACTCTTCCTTCCCAACCAACCCTCCCTTCCTTCCTTCCTCTCTCCCTTCCTTCCTTCCCTTCCTTTCCCTCTCTCTCTTCCTCTTTTCTCTCTCTCTCCCTCTCCCTCTCCCTCTGTTTCTCTTTTTTCCCCCAGTACTGGCAGGTTGAGCAGAGTCTCACACATACTTTGCAAGTGCTTTACCACTGGGCTGCAGCCCACATTTAATTTTGTTTTAATTTCAAGAGACAGAATCTCATTAAGTTACCCAGGTTGCCCCCAGCCTTAAACTCCCAATCCTCCTGCCTCAGCTTTCAGAGTCACTGGGATTACAGGGGTGCACCACACACCCAGCTTGGAAATGAACAACTCTGTTAAGTAGATAACCCATGAAAGAAAAAAAAGCTAATGGTCAACAATTAAATGGTGCCTTTTTAGCTCCTTTTCACTCAGACCATCGGCTAAGCAAGACTTTTTTGCCCTTTTCACTCCTCTCCCCTGGACCTTCAGTGAGGAAAGAACGCTCTCCCGCCCTGACCATCAACAAGGAAAGAACCCGCTCTCTGTCTGATCACCAACAAAGCAAGAACTCTCTCCTCGTGACCACCGAGACCACCAACACGAGTGTTTGCCCCTGGAAGGCAAAAGCACCCGAGGTTTTTCCTTTCTCCCATCTCCACTGGGGTCTCGAGGGCTACAGGAGTCCACGCCCCTCACCTGAGGGTCCTGAGTGAATTGTGTTTATTGTCTGTGTGCGCTGTGCCTGTCCGAACCTCTAGGCCGTACCAGGAGGCGCACACCCCACATGAAGTTGATCATCTTCATTAATAATCAAAGAAAGCAGCTGGGCGTGGTGGCACATGCCTCTAATCCCAGCATTTGAGAGACTGAGGCAAGAGGATTGAAGTGAGTTCAAGGCAAGCCTGGTCTACACATTAAGCTCCAGGACTACCCAAAGAAACTCTGTCTCAAAAACAAAAAACAAAACGAATCAAAGAATGCAAATTAAGTCACATTAGAATTGTTTCATCCATCAGAAAGGCAAGGGACTGAATAAAGTCTGTGCTGTGTCTGCTGGGCTCATCTACACTAGAGAACATTTAGAAACACAACCTTTTAAAGTAGTAAGTCCAATGGCTACCTAACAGGGTCAGGAAAATAAACTGTGGCACTTCCAAGTAATGAAGTATTTTGTAGCCATTTAAAGCAAGAGGCTGCCAATACCATTCAATGGAGAAAGGATCTTTTTAACAACTTGTGCTGGGACAACTGGAATTACACATGCCAAAGAATGAATCTGGAAGCAGCGTTTGGTGGCACACACTTGTAACACAGTGACTGGGGAGGTGGAGGCAGAAAGATCATAAGTTCGAGGCCAGAGGCAGCCTGTGTAATTTAGCAAGACCTTGTCTCAAGATTAAAACTAAACAGGGGTTGGGGGAGGTGCTTGGTAGTAGAGCACTTCCAAAGGCCTTGGCTTCAGTGCCCCACTCACCCTGCTACTGCAAGAGGAGGAGGAGGAGGAGGAGGAGGAAGAGGGGGAGGAGGAGGAAGAAGTGGAGGAGGAGGAGGAAGAGCAGGACGAATAATCATAATCATAATCATAATTATAATAAAGCTGGATCCCTACCTCATACTATACACAAAATTGACTGGAAACAGATCAAACATCTCAATGTAAAAGCTAAACCTACGGTGCTGGGGATGCAGCTCAGTGGTAGAGCGCTTGCCTCTGTGTGAGGCCCTGGGTTCAACCCTCAGCACCACAAGAAGCAAAAAAGGAAAAAAAAAAAAAAAAAAGAAAGAAAGAAAGGAAAGGAAAGCTAGAACTATAAAACTCTTAGAAGAAAACCGGCATAAATCTTTGTTACTTTAGCTGGGCGTGGTGGCACACGCCTGTGATCCCAGTGGCTGGGGAGGAGGAGACCAGAAGTGGTCTGTGTAATTTAGCAAGACCTTGTCTCAAAAAAAAAAAAAAAAAAAAGGTAAAAAATTGGGCTGAGCATGCAGCTCAGTGGTCCAGCACTTGCAAAGCATGCAAGCATGAGGCCCTGGGTTCAATCCCCAGTACCACACACACAAAAAATAAACTTTGTAACTTTAGTTAGGGTGGTGGTTTCTTAGAAGTCACATCAAAAGTACAAGCAACCAAGAAAAGAGAGAAATAGGAAAACTCATAATACCTAAAACTCATGTGCTTCAAAGGACACCATCAAGAAAATAAAAAAGTACCTAGCATGCCTGAGACTGGATTCAGTCCCCCACACCACAAAAATAAGTAAATAAATAGATAGGCAGCACATAGGATGAAAGAAAATTTTTACAAATCATGTATCTGCTAGGGCTGGGATTTAGCTCAGTTAGTAGAGCACTGGTCTGCAGTCTCTGAGGTCCCGAGTTCAATTCCCAGCACCACAAAAATGGGAGAAGGATGTGGCAACACACTCCCAAGGCAATCCCTAAAAAATCTGCCATTGAAAACTCTGTGAGGGTCGCTATGAGTGGGACATGACTCGACAGCACCTAACAACAACAACATATCTGATAAGGGATTTGAATACAGATTATTAAAAGGACACTTAAAAGAAAAATATTTTGAAAAAGCCCAATTTAAAAACGGATAAAAGATCTTGTGGAGAGTGGAGGTGCACTCCTGCAATCCTTGCACTGGGGAGGCTGAGGCAGAAAGATCACATTTAGGGGCAGCCTGTACTACACAGCGAGTTCAAAGCCAGCATGGGCTTCATATCCTGAGACTCTGTCTTAAAAGAACAAGGGTTATGCTGGGGATGTAGTTCAGTGGTAGAGAACTTGCCTAACACGTGTGAGGCTCTGGGTTCCAACCCCAGCACCAACAAAGAGAAAAGGAAAAATCAAGAGCGGTAGCTCTGTGGTACAGCTCTTGCCTAGCAAGGGAAAGGCCCTGACTTTGATCCCCAGTACCACACACACACACAAAGCAGGTGGTAACAGGTGTTGGCAAGGACGTGAAGAAACTGAAAGTCTTATATACTGATATCGGGAGTGTAGAATGCTGCGGCCACTTTGGAAAACAATCTGCAGTTCTTCAAATGGTTAAAGATAGAATTACCACAGGACCCAGCAATTCGACTCCTAGGTATCCACCCAGGAGAAATAAAGACACACATCCACACAAAAACTAGTATGCAAGTGAGCAAAGCAGCATTATTCATAATATCCAAAAATGGGAACAACTCAAATATCTACCAACTAATAAACAGAAGGTGATATATCCATGATGGAATATTTTCCCACCGTAAAAAGGAATGAAGTATTGATAACATGCAATAAGAAACCTTGAAAATATTTAAATGAAAGAGGGTAGACACAAAGTTGCATGATGCTATTAATATGAAATGTCTAATCCAGGCCAATCCATAAGGACTGAAACTCAGTAGATCACTGTTGCCAGGAACTGGGTGACTGGAGTTGACTGCAATGGCTGTACAACTCTAGGAAAGAACTAAAAACCACTGAATTGGACACTTTAAATGGGCAACTTGTATGGTATGTGAATTACATCTCAACAAAGCTATTAAAAAGTCATAAGCGTGAAGTCAGCCTAATCAGGACTGACATGGAAAGCCAGCAGCTCCAGTGGGAATCACAGCTATGCTTCTGTGCCTGCGGGCGTGCCTGCCCTCTCTCTCTCTCTCTCTCTCTCTCTCTCTCTCTCTCTCTCTCTCTCTCTCTCTCTCTCTCTCTCACACACACACACACACACACACACAGACTGGGAGCGTGTGTGTGACTTTTACCACTCTCGATATTTCCACCAAGGTCAGCTTTTTTGACTTTTGACAGTAAACACGGACCATGAGCCCTCTCCAAGGAGCCCCGAACAACCGCCAGCCTCTGCTCCTCCCAGCTGAGCCCCAGCCACTGCAGATGATGCCCGCACCACCACAGCTCATCTGGGTTAGCACCCCGCAAATGCAGGCTGAGGTGGGGCATGGGGAGGGGCTGGTGCCAGGGACACAGATAACTGAGCTCAGAGTCCAGCACAGGAGAGGACAAGGATGGACGAGGAGGGCACCACTCACAATGGAACCCGGCGGGCAGTGGTCTTCAAGAGAGGTGGGGAGGCTGCAGACAGTTCTTCCCGTGGACACAAGGACAGATCTCCCAGCCCCCTCACCCCGCAGACCAGTGCAGGTCTCCCAGGTGGGTGCCTCCCCCGGCCCCCCCACTCACCCCTGCCCTCCCCTCTTACATCTACTGCCCCACTCTGGGACAGTCAGGCAGTCTCATCAGCACCCCCAAACCCTCCCACTCTCCCCCCAGGACCGAGGCCTCCCCAGGTTCCCACAGCCCAGCAGGGTGGCTCAGCCTCTGTGAGCTGTCACCCGCAGCTTGGGGAGCCAGGACCAGGATACGCCCTGCAGGTGGGCCAGCTGGTTGTAAGTTGCCAGCCCGCAGCCCCACAGCAAGGCAGTTCCCCGCCTCCCATGAGGACCCCAGAGCTCTCCTGCCACGGGTCCCAGGGGTCTCGGCCCCACAGGGAGCTGCTCTGGATGGAAGGCGTGTGGGGAGAGATGAGGGGCTCAGGCAGACAGGAAGTTTAAGGTCCTGGGAGGAGCAGCGCCCCAGGGGAAGACTGGGGATTTCCAGGGGAGAGCCGGGAATGACAGGGACGGGCCTGAGAAGTCGGGGCGGTGAAGGTCAGTAGGAGAAAGTGGCGTCTCCTTAAGGGAGGGGGCGGGGGACAAGTGACTGGGAGGCAGAGAGTCAGACAGGCGGAGGCCAGGGCCTTTCCTCAGGTCAGGCATGGCTGCTCAGGGGCCTCTGAGGGCAGGTGGGCCTCCCCGCCACCCACAGAGCTGGCTCATGCTGAGCTGGGCCCAGGAGAGGGCACAGCAGCCTCCCAGCCCTCCCGTGGGTAACCACAGGCACCACGGCCTTGGCCTTCCCCCCTGGGGACAGGATCGATGGGCTCTGGCCCTCCAGTGGCCCAAGGGGCCCACCAGGGTCTGGAGGAGGCTGAGGGCGCGCCAGGCACTGCCAGTCTCCTCCAGGCTACCCCTTGACTTGGCCTGTGGCTCCCAGCCGGTCACCTGTCCCTGCCTGGAGCCAGAGCCAAGGACATTGTTGTGTGGTACGTCCCAGAAGCACTCTTCACCCTCAGTCCTCCTGAGAAGCCCCCAGCACCTCATCTCCTGCTTAGCCCCTCGGCCACTCTCAGGCTCCCACAGGACACGTGCAGAGGCAGCTGCCCCACCCCAGTGGCTTGGCTTCAGCCAACACTCCTACGCCTGTGGCAGAGCCTGGGCTAGAGACCCCACTGTCCTTTCATCAGCCTCCAACACGACACCGAGCGAAAGCGGCAGACTCAGCCCAGGACGACCCAGTGGAGCTGGGCCAGGAGAGGGCACGGAGACAGGGTCCCAGAATCTCCAGGGGCCTATCAGGCCACTCCTGGATGAAAAGGAAGCCCCTCAACCAAGGGAGAGAGAGGAAACACAGCCCCTGTGGGCAGGATGGCTTCGGCACAACGCTGGGGACAAGCTCGGGCACGGCAGGTAGCCAGCAGGCTGACGAGACCAAGGAGGACGGCAGAGGGAAGCACAATCACCCAGCGTGGACAGAGCGGCCAGTCCTGTCCTGGTGTCTGCCGGCAGGGCTGTGGCCCACGTAGGTGGCTGCTTCTCTGACTTAAAATGCCTGAGTGGACCCAGGCGAACTGGCCACCCAGGCGAACTGGTCAGCCACAGCACTGGCGGAGGTCCACAGAGCGCCCACCGTGCCAGAGGCACTGTGACCCCTACCCTGTGGAGCAAGCAGCGGATAGCCAGCGGCACCCTAGGGCTCCAGGCAAAGCACTCACAGGACCTCTCTCCCTAAGCTGCCCTTGGGGGCAGAGCCAGCAAAAACCAGCCTCGGGAAGCTGGAACCTGCTCGTCTGTGTTCTGCCCTGCCCCCCTCGACCCTCCCCAGTGGTCCACGCCCAGGCCTCTAAGCCTTTGGAGGCTGGAAGCCAGGGCCCTGCCCACGCCTACCCAGAGCTACCCAGAGCTCAGTGGCCCAACCTGGAGCCAGGCAGCTGGGCTTCAAGCGGCTGAGAGTGGCCAGAGCCTGGGAGGGGGAGAGAGGGTCTGCCAAAACCACAGAGGGGGCAGGAAGCCACTCCGAGGTTCCTCTGGAGGAGGGGCTGCTCCCACTGGACAAAGATAGGGCACAGGGGGGTTCCCTGCCAAGGGAGGGTGCAGCCCAGGCCCTGGCCCATTTGGGGAGGTGAGGAGAGGCAGCAGCTATGCAACCCACTGCCAGGCAGCAGCAGCCACCCCCGCCCCACGTGCAGGCACCCGGGAGGAGGGGCAGGGGACAGCTCAGCCTTGCCCCACGTGTCTGCTGGGCACAGACGCCGGACCCTGGCTTAGACTGCCGGACACGGACAGGCCGTGCGCACTCGCCCCGCGCCGCGGCCCACCCCACCCACCAGCGCCGCACGATGCCCTATTAAGGTCATGGACGCGGGGGCTCAGTGGAGCGCGCTGGCCCCTTCCCCGGGCGCCCGTGGCCGCGGGGTACGAGCCAGGCTGGCGAGGCAGCGGGCGGCGGGGCTCTGTCCGGGCAACGGTCGGGTCGGCCGCCGCGGACGAGGTGGTCAGTGGCCGGCTGGCCGACCCGGCGCGGCCCGCGCCCGCACGGCACGCCCGGCACGCAGGCGCCGTACCTTTGTACTTCTCCCGCACCTCCTCGTAGGCCTGGATGAAGTCCTGCTCGTTGGGCGGCTGGCCGGGCGTCAGCAGGGCCGCCATGCCGGCGGGGCGGACAGCGGGGCGCCGCGCGGACAGCCAGGACAGCCTCCAGCCGGTGGCCGCGCTGCCCCGCCGCCGCGCGCCGCTTAAAGCGGCCGCCCCCGCCCCGCCCCGCACCCAGGATGCCCCACGGGCGGGGCGGGGCCGGGCGCGGGCCAGGGAGCTGTCACCGAGCCGCGTCTAGCTTGGGAGTCCCCCGGCGGCTCCGAGCCTCGTCCCCGGCGCATCAGGGCGGGCACGCAGCCCTACCCGTCTCCGTCCCCAGTGCGCAGGGCAGACAGCCTGAACCCTCACCTGGGTCCCAGTCCGGAGGGTCAGCCCTGACCTCTCCCCTGCCCAGTCCAGCGACTTCACCTGGCCGCCCCCGTAGCGCCCCTTTCCTCCTCGCTCCCCTTGCCGTTACTTAGCATTCTCCCATTGCAACACTGGAGATAGACCTGGTATCTCCAATATGTAAAGAGCCCTTGAAACACAAGAAAAGATGAACTGCACAAAGAGAGAAGTGAGTGGCTAATTTACAGAACACGAGCTTGGTCGTAAAAGAGTAACTCCCCTCCAGCCGCCAGACTGGCGAAGCCCCGTCTCCCAGAGGTAACAAACATCCTCCTTTCTGGAAGACCCTGCACTGTCCTTAAAGGCCACCTGCCCAGTGAGAAGTCCCACTTCTAGGAATACGTCCTAAGAAAATCACCAGGAGAGAATGCAAAGACCCTGCCAGGGGCTGCGGACTACAGCACAGCCAGGGGCAGTGTACGTTGAAGACCACCACGCCATCAGCGGGAGCTTCGGGGCTGCCCTGCAGCCCCGCCCACCCCTCCTGTCTTTAAAGGCCCAGGGATGAAGGACATCCCTGATTCCAAGTGGAAAAATGGCCCCATTCTTTAAAATCCCATGGGACATGGAAGCGGACTGAAGTTCATGCCTGCCCATACACCTGCAGGAGTCGGGGGCAGGGTGGCAGAGCAGGTCTGTCACTGCCCTCTGCTCCTCTCTGTCTCCACAGGCTGCTGCTGTGCTTCCACCTTGGAATCGCCTGGCTGCACCACCTCAGCTCTGGGCATCTGGCTCTCCTCACAGAGGTCAGTCCACCCTCCCGGCCTTCTGCAGGGCCCTCCCTGCCTTCCAGAGTTCTCAATCACCCCCAGGGGTCCTCGTGGATGGAACGGGGCCAGCCCTCCCTTTCCCAGCACATCCTGCCCAGTGGCCTCCAGCCCTAGGTGACCCACTTCCCAAAGGGACAGGCTGCCCTCCAATTAGCTGCCTTCCAACTGCCCGCTGCCTCCCACTGCCCCTTTCCCATCCTCCTCACTGGCAGCTCCTGGAGAGCAAGTCTAGATTCTGGCTCAGGGCGGGCAGAGAATCTCACTGGCCAAGCGTCCCCTCCTGTCCTGCTCCTGTGTGCTCCCCATCCCAGGGAGCATCCAAGACCAGGGGCCTGGTGAGCAGTTCAGCCCCAGGAGCCTAAGAAATTATCACCACCACGTCTCGGCAGTCAACCATAGGCCATGAAGCGCCCATGGGGGCACTGATCCAGATGCCCTAACTCAGGCCTCCTGCGGCTGCCTGGGCTGCGCCAGCAGGTGGTGCTGTGCAGTCTGCCTTACCTGGGGCAGAAGACGGCTCTGCCCAATGCACGTCCCCTCTGAGCTCCCATCCACTCCAAACGCCTGCACACAGCACATAGCAGGCAACCAACAGGCTTGTGCTGACGGAGCAGGTGGACCGAGCCTTCCCGTTACCTGCAATGCGGATGACCGCCCGCTCAGCTGGGTCCAGGACACTGCCGTTGCCCCCAGAGCCACCTCCGCTTCTCCGGCTGCGCTGGGTTTTCCCAAGGTTCCAGGGTAGTGTGTCCCCAGGGCTGGGCGAGCCACTGCTCCCGTTGGATCCACCGTCAGCCACCGGCCGAACCTCAGAGTCCTCCCCGGACATGGCCTCCTGGAGGGAGAGCAGGAGGGGTCACGGCTCTGCCCGGGGGCGGGGAGCTGACACTGTACACAGACCCAGCACTGCCCCAACCTCAATGCTGACCCATCCTGGCCGCCCCATCAAGCCAGACACGGACGTCACAGCCCTCCCACCCTTGGCTCAGCCACATACTGACCCCCAACCTCCCCCCATGCACACCTAGCCTCACCCTCTCCAACACCACACAGACCACCCTCCCTTCTCCTAGTCACCCTAATACGGACACACCCCCATCCCCATCTCAAGACAAACTTCACCCTTCACCCTGCCAAGTGGGAGGGGGGTCACTACCCTCACGTGTCCACTGACACGGACCCCCACACGGGGGGGGGGGTGTTCAGGGTTAGGTGCAGATTCAACGTTAAAATTTAGAGAGTGGCTTGGGTTCAGGTTTGAAGTTTCCGTCCTATGTGTAGACAGAAAGACATGTTTTCAATCTTTTTTCCAATGTTTAAATAGCTAACAATACAAAAAGAAAAAACGTTAAAAGCTGAACTTGAACCCAGTTTTTCACTGGGTTCTGGTTCAGTCTGAAGCCCTGCTAGCTACACAGAGGATTTAACCCTGAACCGGAGCTGAACCCTCTAAATTTTAACATATTGAACCCGCACCCGAACCTGAACCCAATTTTTCGCAGGTCTAAGCCACACCCTGTCACTCAAACACTGGCTCCCACCCCTGCGTCGAAATCCTGGACTCCCCCTCCTCTAACCCTCCAGCGGGTAGGCCATCAAGGCCATCAACAAACATGGGCCAAACTATCCCCATCTTCATAAAAGGCCCCCCGGCCTTACGCCTTCGCGTTGGCACTCCGCCGCCAACATGCCTCGGTCTCCAGGATCCTGCACGAGCCCACCCCACCTCCAGCCCCGCGCAGTCCCAACTTGAGCTCCGCAGCGGAGTCCTATAAATAGCTGGAGCCGCAGCGGCGTGGGCCGCTGGAGCTCGGCTGCGGCAAGGCTTGGGGGAGCCCAGGCCGCCACCCCAGCAGCCCACCCTGCTCACAGCGGGCGCAGCTAGAGCGCACGCAAACCCGCGCGTGCACACGCCCCAGTTCCCTGTCCCCGAGAGCCCTGGCGTGCGAGAGGTGAATGGGGCTCTGTGTCGGCGGGGGTGGGGCAGGGGCACAATGTGGGCTCTGTGCCTCCGCCCTCAGGCCAAGGGTTGGAGAGGAGACAGCGAGCCCCGAACCGGGCCACTCGCCTCCCCGCGGACCTCTCTGCGGGCCGCCTCCGCGCCAGCCCGGATCCCAGAGCCCCGCGGTCAGCCGCGCCTCTGCCGCAGTTTCTCCTTCCTCGCCCCCGGCACCTCCCGTCCAGTTCCGCAATCTCCGGCGCGCTGGGAGGTGCTGTCCTCCCAGAGCGCACGATGGGCTGCGACGCAGCCCCTAGTTCCGGGAGGCCTGCAGCCGAAACCCCACCCCATCCCACCCCAGCTTGGCGGCTCTCACGCGCTGCGTGTCCCTCGGTGCCGGCCCAGTCCTACGTGCCTGGTGGCTCCGCGCGCCTCCGCTCGGCCGCCGCAACCGGATGACTGGGGCCGAGAGAACCGCGGAGGCAGAGCAGGCGGGGCGAGCCCGGAGCCCCGCCCCAGTCCCAACCGGGAGCCGCGCTGCGCGGGCACCGGCGCTAGCTAGCGAAGATGCCCGCGTGACCCGGGCCCGCGCGCGCTGGACAGCAGCGGCCCGAAGCCGCGGAGCGGGCACCCACGGCCGTGACTCCTCGGGGCGGGGCCCGCAGCGTGCGCACACCTAGACCGGCCCGCGCCCCGCGCGCGCACGGCGGGCGGGTTGGTAGGAGACGCCGCTGGCGAGCATGCGCGACACCGAAACTGCGTGGGGTCGCTTGAGCGCGCGGGGTGCCACCCCAGGCTTCTGTGACCCGCCGCCGCGCGCCTGAGGGCAGCCGGCCCTGCCCCTGGCCACGCCGATGACCCCCGCTCCACAAACAGAGGCCGGATCCCGAGCTGCAGGGGGCCCTGCCGCCTGGCTTCACCTACAGGTTTATTCAAAGACAGAGCCACCCGCGAGCTCCAATCAAGACGGGCGTGTCCGGCCGCGCACCTTCCTGCCGCGCTCTGCTGACCCCTGGTGGTTAGGCCAGCCCAGGCGGGGACCCGGCCCAGCCCTCCTTCCTGCCCTCTATGGTCCCTGCCCTCTCGCCAGAGGCAGGGCCCCAGGGGCAGCTCTGGCGCCGAGGGGCCCTGCAGAGTGGGGAACCCGGCGGGCAGCAGACCAGAGGGTGGCCTCTTGGGTCAGGCGTCCGGGGAGAGGCCCGTGAGCCCAAGGGGGGCCCCGGCGGAAGCCCGGGGCGTGCGCTCGCAGGTGATGAGATGGGTGGGCAGTGCCTGGGTGTCGTGAAAGATGACAAAGATGCTGGGCTGGTAGAGGCAGTCCACGGCACTGTCATAGCGCAGGAGGCTGTGGCCAGGGGCCCGCAAAGGAGGCGCCCGCAGACCCGGGCCGCCCTGCCCGTAGTCGCCGGTCAGCACGCGCGCTGCGAACACCGCCTTGTGGCCATCTGCGTTGGGGGGCGAGTAGCAGTCTTGCACCGACATGGAGGCGCGCTCGGCGAAGTACACACCCTGCCCGTAGAGCGTGCCTGTGGGGCAGAACCCGCGGAGGTCAGGGTCACAGGTCTGCAGCGCCCCCGCCCTTGCCCTACCCAGGCCTCACCGTTTCGGCCGCAGAAGCTGCGGTTGAAGCCGTGTGCGCAGATGTCAGGCACTGCGGACGCCGACGTGCCGTGGTACAGCATCCGCTCCGCCGGACGCTGCTCGCAGCGCTGCGCCAGGCGCTCCAGATGCAGCTCGTACTGTTTCTGCAGCAGCGGGTGCGACACGCGCTCCACCTGCCAGGCGCGCGGTGGTCAGGACCCGAGTATTTAGAGTCCCTCCCTACGCCAGTGGGCTAGCCCAGGACAGAGCTGAGCTCAGCAATCAGGAGCCCTCTGGTAGAAGAGTTTAAAATCTAGGGCAGAACGTGCAGCCCCATCATGCTCTGTCCAGTAGCAGACGATAGCCATCTCTATAGGACAAATGCATGGGGGGTGAGGGGTGGCTTCCAAAGAGGCCTGACCCTTTCAGGGTTATGACTGCCCTAGCGAGCCTTGCGGGTGGGCAAACCCTACCCACTTAACAGAACTTAGGACCCACAGCTAGGCCTCTAAAGTGAAAAGCCAAGCTGGGTGCCTACACTCCCCTCCAGACTCCACTCCCAACACCAAGAAATGCACACAGACCGCTAAGTACTGGAAGACCCAGGTGGGAGAGAAGGCCTCAAGTGACCTACCCAACATCAGCCCCAGATGAACAAGCTCGGGGGGAACAAACTCTAACTAGTCTCTTCAGAGGGTTGCAAAAGAACGCCACATTCATAAAACAAGACTAGTTACTATGAAAAGGGTCTGAACATAAAGAGTACATTAAGAATGGGATTACTGGGCTGGAGGCGCGGCTCAGTAGGAGAGTGCTTGCCTACCAAGTGAATTGCATCCCCAGCACCAGAAAAGAAGAAGAAGGAGGAGGAGGAGGAGGAGGAGGAGGAGGAGGAGGAGGAGGAGGAGGAGGAAGAAGGAATGGAGGAGGAAGATGGGGAGAGAAAAAGAGGATGGCTGATTATGAAGCTAAATTCTATGGGTGGGCCAGATAATAAAATGGCTAAAGCGAAAGACCCAGCTAGATAGTCCTGAAGATGGAGATAAGGAATCAGTGCAGACAACAGAGTTAAAGGAAAAGAGAAGGAAGCCATAGAGAACATGGGAGAGAGTGAGGAGGTAGAGGAGGTCCAAGCTGTGCATCACAGAAGCTCTGTGAGAAGACAGCAAACAGGGATGGGGCACCTGGGGACACAGCAGAAGACAGTCTCCTGGAGCTGAAGGCAGCGATGCAGAGGACGGAAATGCCAAGGACAGTGGGAAAGACATTCCTCTGGCACCTAACGAAAAAACCTCAACCCTTGAAGTAAAGAAAAACTTACCACACACACACACACACACACACACACGCACACTCCACACACCAAGGTCAGTGTACAAATGGGAAGAAATCTTACATTGGGTTTCTCACCAACAGTACTGGGTGCTGAGAAACCATAGACAGGTTTTTTTTTAACATTCTAAGAAAAAAATTTTAAGAAGGAAGAGACAGCAATGTCTTCAAAAATGTGAGGAAGAATATAGTTTGAACTATATCCCAGCCAGGCTACTAATGAAGAAAGTAAACAAACCAGGATGTATTAGCCCATAAAAGACCCTGGGAAGTTTATATCAATATCAAATCAGAGTTGCAAAAAACCTCTAATTATCAAAGGCAATATAAACTTAAAAATCAAAGTGCTCACCACCCATTGAAAAATACTCCTACTCAACAGGAGACTCTACACAAGAAAGTAGCAAGGGAGAAGAGTACCCCAACAGTCAATCATGGCCCAGAAAAAATTTAAAAAGTAAAAAATTTACAAGAGGAGCCATTAGGTCTTGAACCCTAGAACATTCTCTTTCATGCAACGCAGTTTTAATATCTAAGATTTTGCTGGGTTTGGGGGCACACTCTTGTAATTCCAGTGACTCAGGAGGCGGGGGGAGGAGGATCACAGTGTGAGGCCAGAGCCTGTGTAACTTAGTGAGACCCTGCCTCAAAATAAAGAGTAAAAAATGGGCTGGGGGTGCAGCTCGGTGGTAGAGCATTTGCAAAGTATGAGTAAGGCTGTGGGCTCAATTCCCCAGAACCCCCCACCCACACACAAACCCTAACACTTCATTTACCTCATTATGGTTCAAATGGGTTCCTTATCATAGTATACCCATCAACTTTTAGCCCAAGCATGGAGAATATAATACAAAACTTTTTTTGTGAGCCTTCACTACATAGTAAAAAATAACCGCAACTGGCCAAATATGAGATACAGGAGGGAGGGGAAGGTGAAAGAAAAGGAAGGAGGCTCATTCTCTTCCATGCAGGCAGGCAAGAAACAGTCTCTAAAGAAATCATGTGAAAAACCCTCACGTGTACCATCTGAAGTCATGAGCGTACTCGCTAGAAGAACCAAGAAAGTGCATATAGCTAACCAAACCAGCGGGTTATGAGCACAACGCTTCTGGGTGGTGATAACGACGGTGGTAGTCATGGTGGTGATAACAACGGCAGCAATGAGATGGTGGTGGTGGTTGTCATGGTAGTGACGATGATGGCAGTGGTGGCGGTGGTGGTGGTGATTGCTGTTGGGGCCACGTGGTGGGTGACCTTCCCAACCCCTGAGGAGGCCCAGAGGTTCTGCATTTCTGACCAGCTCTAGGTAGAGGCTGATGCGGCTGGCCCTAACCCACAGCTCTGAGCGCAGAGTGGAGAGCACCCGCCCAGCCTTTGCCCTAGCTCTCTTCCGTCCTCACCTGTCTCTGGCCGTCCTTCGTTGTGGGTTCTTCCCTCAACTGTGGGGGACAAAGCTGTCATCCACCCTGCACTGGCCTCTAGCCTGCTCTCCCACCTCCTTCCCTGTCTATTTGCAGAGCGGTCCCTGCCCTCACCTCCTGCCCACTCTTCACGAGTCCCCAGGCTGATTACACAGCAGACCAGCCTGACTGACTCTCCCTCCTCAGGCCTTCCTTTAAGCAGGGCAGATGCTACGGCCCCCACTCCCCTTGCACATTCCCCCCAGCCTCGTGTCGCCCATAACCCCATGTACTCATGCTTCCCTGGCCTCCCTGGTCCCTCAGTTCTTCCTTCTTCATGTGCCTGGACAGGCTTGGGGGCTCCTGGGGCTTCACTCTAACTTCTCACCAGTAGTTCCTGGCCTTTTTAGAACATGTCCATGCTCAGGGTTGCCAAATGTAGCAAGTACGAATACAGGAAAAGCCATATCTGTACATGTACATATATTATATATGTACATATGTATATGCACACACAAACATAAGTATACATTTTATACAAATATATTTTATATATACATATATTTATATAAATATAAAGACATAACTATGTACTTATATATACATAATTATATATGTATATAAATAACATATAAATATATATTATATATTACATACACAATTATAAATATATATATATATATATATATATATATATATATATATACTCAAAATTGAACACAGGGCCCTGAGCATGTGTTCTACCACTAAGCTGCATCCCTAGCTCTGCCAAAATATACATTTTATGTGTGTGTGTGTATATATATATATATATATGTATATATATAATGCATATTTTAGCAGAGCTAGGGATGCAGCTGTATGTATGTGTGTATATACGTATGTATGTACATATGTATACATATGTACTCCTATGCATATACACATATACATATCACATATGTATATGTATACAATCACATATACGTATACATACACACACACACACACATAGAGAGAGAGGGGCTGCCATGCTGCAGAGCCCTAGCCTATTCCCTGCTGAAGCAGCACAGGAGCCCCCAGAACAGGAAAAGGTATGCATTTGTGGGACTAAGTAATCCTCACAGTGGCCAGGAGGTGGCATCACCACTCCATGCTCAGTTATCCAAGGAGACAGAGGAAGAGGGGTCACTTAATCCCTGGTAGGAGCCTCACTCAGACCTGTGAGGCCCGCAGACCCCCGCTCTCGATGCCTTTATATCTCCCCTACCCAGACTTTGCAAACACTTTGGGCAGGAAACAGAGGCAGGGAGCCCCAGTGTCCCCGTCCCCCCATCAGCTGGGGCCGGCTGACCTTGATGCACGGGCGGCTGTGAGGCCAGCCAGACAGAGCTAGCACTCACCCGGACGATGCGGATGCTGCTGCGGTCAGCGTCCAGAGTGTCACAGAAGGCCTGGACCACTTCCTGGAACTCGCTGGTGCTCTCTGCTAGGCCCTCCAGCCTGCCCAGAGGCCCCTTCAGACTCCTCTCTGTCACTGACATGGGGAGCGGGTGTCAGAGACACGGCTGGGGCACTAGCCCCACAGCCAGCCCAGCCTGCCCTCTCCCAGTCCAAGGCACAGACTCACAGGTGGTACTTGAAGCTGCCCAGGGAAAGGCCAAACTCTGATCCCAGGGGCCAGCAAGCAGTGCGGCCAAGTGGCGGGCGGCACGGGCAGGCTGCGCCCCGAAGCCACTGAGGACGGCGCAGTTGCCACGCAGGGCAACGGTCACACCGTGGCATCGCTCCAGACGGGCACGAAGCTCTGCAGGCAGCTGGCGGTCCGGAGCCTGCACGGTCTCCTCCCGCAGGTGGACCTCCAAGGCAGCCACCAGCGCCTGCTCCAGCACGCCCACATCCTGCTCGGGCAGCGTGTGCACCACCAGCTGGGCCCTGCCGCTGCCTGCCCCGCCCAGGTGCTCTTCTGCCTCTCCGGAGGACGGGGGCCTCTCCAGCAGGGACAGGGCCAAGGCTTGCCTCAGCGCAGCAGCCTCCTCCTGCTCAGCCACCTGGCCTTGAGGCTCCAGTGACCGATGCAGGGCCAGCTGAAGCACCGCCTCCTCCTCCAACCACCCGGCCGCCCCACTGCCGGGGGCCACAGGCTCCTCCTCAGCCCTGGGTGCGGGCTCTTCCTCCTCCTGCCCTCGAGTCACCTCCTCTGGTTGCTCCGGAGGCTTCTCCTCCCCCTGCTGCAGGGGCCGCCAGGGCTCCCCGTCTAGGCCTTTCAGGGTAGACAGCAGCTCTCGGACCTTCTCTGGGGGCAGGGAGAGGCCACTGGGTCAGGGATCAGACCCCGCCAGGGTGGTGCAGAAGGACAGGATGAGTTGGGATGGACGAAAGTTGGAGAGTGAGTTTAGGGTACCTGGGAAGGATCACTAGATATGTAGGAATGCAGAGCAGGCGGGTGAGCTCAAGAAAGGACCACAAGGCGGGCTGGGGTCCCCAGGGAGCCTTACCCAGGTTCACGTTCTCCTGATTACCGCCTGTACTGTCCGGAGGCCACAGAGCGTGGCCGTGGCCAGGGGAGACCTGGAGGGCCTCGGTGGGATCCCCCTGTGGGGAGAGGATGTCAGGGCTGCAGCCTGGGAGGAGGCAGAGGAGGCACGTGGAGCTGGGATGTAAGGGAGGAGAGAAGCAAGGCAGAGCCCCATCCCTACCTCTTCCGGATCTACGTCCAGGGTTGCACTGGCCAGACGCTCCGTCCCAAAGACGCACTGGAACTGCGCCTCCAGCCCCCGGAGGAGCTGCTGGCCCTCCACTCCCAGCAGGAATCTGGCACTGCCTGGGTGCGTCAGGCTTAGCACATGGCAGCTGATGCCTCCCAGCAGACTCTGCAGCAACTCGCGGGCTGCCTGGCAAGGGGCCGGGGCTCCGTAGAGCTGCAGGGCCATGGGGGAGGGGCGGTTTGCAGGTTCAGAGCACAGGAGGAGCACCCAGAGTCTCAGTGAGAGAAGGGACAAAGTGGGGGCTCCCAAGGGGTTGCTCACCCAAAATCCAGTCGAGTCCATGCCTTCAAGTGGGAAGAGGGTCACCTCTCCCAGGCTGGCAAGAAGGTCTCCGTGGTACAGCTGCAGGAAGCGCATGGCCCCTGGCTCCATCGACAGCACCGTCTCCACCAGGTCCTTCCGCCCCTGCAGCTCCACACCCCCGGGACTGTCCAGCCCGGCCTTCTCTGGAGACTCCATGCGAATCCCCACTGGACCCTCCAGCCCCCGCTGCCCTGGCGAGGCCACGGCATCTTGCACCAGGCCCTCCTGCTCCTGCAGCCTCACAAATCCTGGGCCAGTGGGCCCCACCCACCCCAGAGATCCCCCAAAGCCCTCCACTGGGCTCACAGGGCCTGCAGACCCCACAGGCGCCTGGCCTGTGAACCCAGACTGCTCTGGAGATCCCGTAGTACCGAGACTCCCGGGCGCCTCCTGTCCTAGTGACCAGACAGGCCTCAGACTCACTCGCCCCTCTTGCTCCAGAGGTGCCACAGGCCTCAAGTCAACTGGCACATCCTGTCCCGGAGAGCCCACAGGACCTGATCTCACAGAGGCTCCCGACTGCCCTGGCGCCTGCCCAGAGCTCACATGTGCAGTCCCCGAACCCAGCAGGACCTCTGCCGATCTCCCAGCCCCCAGGAGTACACGGCTGGTGGCCCCAGGCCCCAGCATTACTGGGTGGTCCCCTCCTTGGATGCCCCCAGCAAGCTCCTCCGGGTCCAAGACATCGTAGTGGGGGACAAGGCTCAGCGTGGAGCCCTGCAGCCAGTGTTCTCGCTGCAGCACCCGTTCAGCCGCTTGGAGGAAGAGAAAGGAGGAAGAGAAAGAAGGGTCACCAGGTTTCCGCAGGAGAGGGAGGGTCCCTCGTGGCCTGTGCAGCCCACTTACCCTGCCAGTGCTGGAAGGAGACGACAGTGCCCAGCTGCCTGGGCAGGGTGCGCAGCCCCTCCAGGGGCCCCCCGCCACTGCGCCGCTCGTTCTCCAGGTACAGCTCCAACAGCAGAGGGTCCACGAGGTCCGTGCCCCCCACCACACGCACTGCTCGGGCCTGAGGCACCCGGGCCACGGACACGGAGGCCCCGTCCAGGCCCAGAGTGTGAGCCTGGTCCTCCAGGACGCGGACTTCTGCGAAAAGGATGCCCATCAGCTCAGGCACCTCCCCGTCTAGCGCCACAGCCCCAACCCCGCCTCTCACCTGCCTCAGAAATGGGAGTGGAGAGCTGGACCAGGGAGCGGTCTGGTCGGGGGCTGGCCAGGGCTTGGCAAGTCGGCACCGGGAGCCCCACAGCACCTAGCAGGGCCTGGACGTGCCGCTCCAGGCGCCCAGGTGCAGTGCCTGGCGGCAGGCCTTGGAGCAGCAGACGCGCGGGGGCACGCGGTGGGGCGGCCCGCAGGCTCAGCCGCGCCCCCTGCAGTTGGTGCTCCGTCCGGGCCAAGACGTTCACCGCGTCTGTGAGCGGGGGCGGGGCGTCAGGGCTGGCGCGGCGTGGGGCACCCGGCTGCCCCTTCGGCCAGCCTCCTCACCTGCAGGGTCTTGAAAGGTGAGGATGCCCCCACCGCCGAGTCTCTGCCAGCTCAGCACCGGCCCCCCGCCGGAGCGGCGGCGGTTCTCAAAGTAGAGCATGAGCAGCAAATCGGGCACGTCGGGGGGCAGGCCCCGGAGCTCCACGGCGGCCCCCACCCCAGCCTCTGCCATCGCAAGCCTGGGAAGGGACAGGCGGGTAGGGGAGAGGCCGGCTCCACCCCTGCTGCCCCCCTCCCTTGTCCCCTGTGGGCTCCCCTAGCGTGGGCAGCCCCAGGGCTCAAACTCACACCCCCTTGGCCCTCCAGGCCTGAGGCCAGGACTCCAGAGCCTGCGTCAGACAGCTTGGGACAGGAAAACAAAAGTGAAACCGGGGAAGGAGGGAGGGAGGGGCCGGGCCAGCCCGGGGGCCAGTGCTGCGTTCAGGTGGCCCCTCCCTGCTGGAGCTTCATTCCTCAGCCCTCAGGAGACTTGCCCTGGCTGGCAGGGGGTTACCGGGTGTCCTCCTGTCCTGTGCTTCCTTGTCGTCTCCCTGTGGCCTGGAAAGGACGTGTCACTCTCCCTGTTGTATGCACCAAGGGGCCTGAGTCTCTGCCTTCCCTCAGCCTCCAGGCTTCTGTGGCGGAACCCAACCCGGCATGAGCAGCTTGGGAGCCCCAGGCCCAACCCTGGCCGAGGCTGGGCTTCACTCCCACGGGGCAGCCAGGCCTCACATCTAAGTGCTGAGTGGGGGCAGCCCCACCCCTCCCCCACAAAAGCTCACAACCCGGCACAGCTCCCTGCTCAGCCCTGCCAGGGCTCCGCCTGCAGCTCCCTCCAGTCCTCAGGCCTGGCCGGTTCCCGACTCACGTCACCTTCACTGCCATCATCGTCATCATCGCCCTAACTGTGACTAACCACAGACGAAGACACAGCCACCGTGCTGCCATGCCTGTTGTTGTGTGCCATGGAGTCAGTATCTGACTCATGGCGACCCGCATAGAGTTTTCGCCTGTTTCGGGATTGCCTTGGGAGTGGGTGCCACACCCTTCTCCCATTTTTGCGGTGCTGGGAATTGAACTTGGGACCTCAGAGACTGCAGTGCAGAGCTCTACCAACTGAGCTAAATCCCAGCCCCCTGCCATGCCTGGCTGCCCAGAATCCTCGCCACAGAAAGGGAGGCAGAGAGGCAATAAGGGCCAAGACAATGGCAGGCCTCACGCCGCTGTGACTTCGGAGTGCACCCTGCACCGGTTCCCCTTGTCCCCTTCTGTTTGCTCCCAGCCTCTCCACAGCTGCCCACTGCTGTTCTCTACCTTAGCCTCCCAGGCACCCAAGCCTCACCCCTGCTGTCCCTCCAGCTGGGGAGGCCCCTGGCCTATATATGTCCCACTTATACCCCACCCTGCCCACCAGGCCCCTCCACACCCCACCCTGGTGACAGCCTTCAGCACCTCTTGCTGGGTGACTCCCTCCCCTCCCAAGCCACCTCTCCTGGCCACCCCAGCACCCCACAGTGGATCTGCCAGGGCGACTGGGGTGAGCCTGGTAATGTGCAGCCGTGGAACCGTGGCTGCTGCAGCTCCCAGGGTCAGGGACAACAAGAGCCAAAGTCCTTTTGAGGGCCTGACTGGCTCTGCCTGACCAGCCCCAGGCCCTTCTCTGGCCCCGTCCCCACCCCCACTGACATCCTAGTGCTCTGTGGGCTCAGCCTCCTCAGCCTCTCAGCTCTTGCTCCAGAGCGACAGCCTCTCCACCCCAGCCCCCCACCCCCCCACACCTCCCGCACTGGCCCTTCACTGGGTGGCCATCTTCTCCACGATCCCCCTTTCCTGGCCCTTAGTAGCTGACTTAAATGGAGCTGAAAACCCTGAAGGACCCCTGACTTGCCCAAGCCCCTTCTGAAGTCCTGTAGTCAACTTCCAACTTCGAATTTGTTTTTATTTTTATATTTTTAATTTGTTTATTTTTGGGGCTGGGATTTAACTCAGTTGGTAGAGTGCTGCGCTGCAGTCTCTGAGGTCCCGAGTTCAATTCCCAGCACCGCAAAAATGGGAGAAGGGCCTGGCAATCCACTCCCAAGGCAATCCCAAAACAGTCAGCCATTGAAAACCCTATGAGGGTCGCTATGATCGGATACTGACTTGACAGCACCTAACAACAACAACAACAATTTGTTCTTCGTTTTGTTTTTTGCAGTACTGGGGGATTGAACCCAGGGCCTCGCGCTTGCATGCTTTGCAAGTGCTGGATCACCCCCTGCAGCACCCCCAGCCCATTTTCTTTACTTTTTGAGACAGGGTCTCGATAAGTTACGCCTCTGGTCCCGAACTTGCAATCCTCCTGCCTCCACCTCCCTAGCCACTGGGATTACAGGCGAGCGCCACCACTCCCGGCTCTGTTTGTTTTGAAACAGGGTCTCGATATGTAGCCCAGGCTGTCTGGAACTTGCTCTGTACACAGGATGGCCTCATATTCATGACTCTCCTGTCTCAGCCTCCTCAGTGCTGGAATTACAAGTGGTCACCACTACCCGCTGCTCATTTTATTTTTCTTAAAGACCATTCCTCAAATCATATGGACTTCTGGTTCTATGAAGGTCCAACCAGACTCTTTATATTTTCTCCTCTCAGGACTCCTTCCTTTCTTCTTTTCTCTCTTTCTTCTTTCTTCCTCTTCTGTACTGTGGAGTTGAACTCAGGGCCTCAGTCATGCTAGGGAAGTGCCCTACCACTGAGCTGTACCCCCAGCCCCTTTTTTATTTTATCTTATTTATGTATTCATGTATTTATGTATGTACGTATATATTTATTTGCAGTACTGGGGGGTTGAAGCCAGGGCCTCAAGCTTACTAAGCAAGTGCTTTACCACTAAGCCACATTCCCAGCCCCCCCCCCCTTTTTCCTGTTTTGAAGCAGAGTCTCACTGAATTGCACAGGCTGCCTCTGACCTCGATTTTGCAATCCTCACATCTCTGTCTCCCAAGTTGTGGGGATTATAGGATCGTCACTCCGCACCAGGCAACTCGTCACTAACACGCTCTGCATTACTCATTATGCCAGTCCTGGCTGCAGAGGGACTGCCACAGGCTGGGGTGCCCTGGGGCAGCTCATGTGGCCACCAGATCCTTAAATCTCCAGGAAGTTCTGTGAACGGCTTGTTAAACTGGTAGTAGTCTGAAATCAAGCACGGTGGGAAGCCTTACACCAGGGGTACGTGCAAAAGCTACAGACCAGGGCTTCCTCTCATCACACGTGCCAAACACTGAGTCAGCACACTGTAGGCACAGGAAAGTGCCGTTTCCCAGCCACTGGCCAAACAGGTCAGCTGCCCAAGAACCAGGGGAGCGCTGGAAGATCTCCAGGCCCCAGGTGGGTCGGCACTAATGCAGAGGGCAGGAGACCACCCGGATGTTCTGGCCGTGGTCAGCCCTTCCTCAGGAGGACCTCTAGATCTAACCCAGCCTCGACCTGCCCTGCCTCTAAGCTTTAGCGCCCTCAGTTACGTCAGGCCTCGTACAGTGCCTGGCAGATCTGTCGCCGTGACTAGTAGCCAGAAAGGGGCAATTAAACGATTAGTCTCTTGGTTTGGAACAGACGTGGATGAAAAGGAAGTGACCGTGTTTTAAGGCCAAGAAGGGAGGCTTCGGTAAACCCTGGACTTAAGAATCAGTTTCTTAATTCCCTCAACATGAGCCAAATTGGCCAGAAAAGGCCCTAGCCTTCAGGGGTCCTCAGCGCCCACGGCCCTACCCCGGCCCCGGTCACCCAGGGCAGGCCTCCCGGGCCTGGGACCTGGAGAGTTGCCAGTTGCCCGGAGGCTGCGGGGCGGGCTAAACCGAGCGTTTCGGTCCGCGCGGAAGCCGCGCATTCCCATCCCAGGTCACAAGGCCCCGCCCCGTCACAAGGCCCCGCCCCGTCACAAGGCCCCGCCCCGTCACAAGGTCCCGCCGCGTCGCCCCAGCTGCAGGTTCAGGCCCAATTGAGCCGGCCGCCCAGCGGGTGTAGGTGCGGACGCACCGGCCACCTCGGAGGGGCCGCGCAGCGGACACCTTGCGCACTGGCCTGCGGCGCCCCGGGAGCGGTGAGTGCTCGGCCAGAGCCCGGGACGCGTCTGTCACCGCGCCGGCCGCCCAGCCGGCGGCCACCCCCGCCCGAGCGCTGCGTAGCCGAGCGCGGCTGCTTCGGCTCGGTCAGTCGGTCCCGCCGGGGCGCGCGGCCCGCTCGGCCGAGGATGGCCGCAGCGCGGGGGGTGGGGAGCCGCGGCGGCCGGAGGCTAGAGGGAGGGGGCGGCGCGCTGCGGCGGGACAGGACCGGCGGCCCAGCGCCCCCCGACCGGCGCGGCCCCCTGCCCTCCGTGCCAGTCTGTGCCCGCCGCCCCCGCCGCCCTCGCCCCCGCTCTGGCTTTGTTCCCCCGCACTCCTTGTTGTCGATTCCATCCCTCCCACCCCCGCACCCCGCTGCTCCTGGCGTACCCCACTAGCACACACCCCGGCAGCCAGTCGAGGCCTGCCGCACGCCCCGGATCGAGGGACCGTCAGGCCACTTGGTCGCGAGGATAGTCGGGGCTACCGCTGGTCACAGATGGCGTGGGGATTTCCTTGGATAGAAATAGATGCGAGCTCTGGCCCCTTCAAGCTGCTTAAAGGGCGGGAGGCGAAAGGGAGGGCCTGGGCACACCCCCACGGCTCCAGCCGCTCCCCCAGGCCCTGCGGACTGAGCGCTAACCCCGGGGACATGGCCGGACGTCAGGGGCTCCTTCAAGGCCCCAAATCCCCAGGCTGACAGCCACCATCTCCTCCTCCATCCCTTCCATGGCCCTTCCCCCACTTCCAGGGCCGGCCTAGAGCAGCCCCTTCCTAGGGCCCCTGCAGGCCCCTGGTGCCCACCCGCTCCTCCCGGCCTCCTTGCTCTGGGGCTCCCCACAGCCCAGGACAAAGGTCGTGGTCCCCCTTTCTTCTGGGTTCCCAGCAGCAGGTGGGGCTACACAGCCTGATTCCAGTGACTGTCACAAGAGCTAACCGTTCTCTCTCTCTCTTCTCTAGGGGTAGCCGGCAGAAGCCTGAGGCCATGTCCCATGAAAAGAGTTTCTTGGTGTCTGGGGACAGCTACCCGCCCCCCAACCCTGGATATCCTGGAGGGCCCCAGCCCCCCATGCCTCCCTATGTTCAGGCTCCCTACCCAGGGGCCCCTTACCCACAGCCCCCTTTCCAGCCCTCCCCCTATGGTCAGCCAGGGTATCCTCATGCCCCCAGCCCTTACCCCCAAGGAGGCTACCCGCAGGGCCCCTACCCACAGGGCCCCTACCCACAGGGCCCCTACCCCCAAGGGGGCTACCCGCAGGGCCCCTACCCGCAGAGCCCTTTCCCTCCGAACCCCTACGGACAGCCGCAGCCCTTCCCGCCACAGGACCCTGACTGTGAGTGTGCAGAGGGGTGGGTCAGGGGCAAGGGTGCAGCCGCCCTCAAGGGGCACTGACCGAGCCCCTGTGCCCCCAGCACCACAGCATGGGAACTACCAGGAGGAAGGGCCTCCATCCTACTATGACAACCAGGACTTCCCTTCCACCAATTGGGACGACAAGAGCATCCGGCAGGCCTTTATCCGCAAGGTGGGCCTGGGACTGGAAAGGTGCGGAGGCCCCAGGGGCAGCTGCCGCGGGCCCTGACTCGCCCTCTCTGCAGGTGTTCCTGGTGCTGACCCTGCAGCTGTCCGTGACCCTGTCCACGGTGGCCGTGTTCACGTTTGTGGGGGAGGTGAAGGGCTTTGTCCGGGAGAACGTGTGGACCTACTATGTCTCCTACGCCGTCTTCTTCGTCTCCCTCATCGTCCTCAGCTGTTGTGGGGACTTCCGGCGAAAGCACCCCTGGAACCTCGTGGCTCTGGTAACCCCCAAACGGACCCCAGGTCCCTGGGGGCCCCTGGAGCATGGATGGGTGGGCCCTGGGAGGGCAGGGAGCAGCACCACCCACAGGGCCCGTGGCCTCTCCTCCCGCAGTCCATCCTCACCGTCAGCTTGTCCTACATGGTGGGCATGATCGCCAGCTTCTACAACACCGAGGCCGTCATCATGGCCGTGGGCATCACCACGGCCGTCTGCTTCACGGTCGTCATCTTCTCCCTGCAGGTGAGGCCCCCAAGCAGGGCTGTGGCCCCTGCCCCATCCCCCGACCCTGTCCTCTCGGAGGTCCTCCGGGGCCGGCCATTCAACCTCTGTCCACTTTCCTCCCCAAGGCCCTCCCAGGGCCAGGCGCTCAGCCTCCTGGATTGTATTCTCTGACCCTTGTCCTCCGGAGGGCCTAGCAGGGCTGGGGCTCAGCCTCCATCCCCCGTCTTCCCAGAGGCCCTCCTAGGGCTGGGGCTCAGCCTCCTGGATCATATTCCCTGACCCCTGTCCTCCAGAGGCCCTAGCAGGGCTGGAGCTCAGCCTCCGTGCCCCATCTTCCCAGAGGCGCTCCTAGGGCTGGGGCGCAGCCTCCATCCCCAGTCTTCCCAGAGGCCCTCCTAGGGCTGGGGCGCAGCCTCCATCCCCGGTCTTCCCGGAGGCCCTCCTGGAGCCAGGCTCCCCGCCTCCTGTGTCACATCCCCCCCACCTGCCCCCCCGGAGGCCCCGCGGGCCTGCGCTCAGCTTCCGGCCCCGCCCCCCAGACGCGCTATGACTTCACGTCGTGCATGGGCGTGCTGCTGGTGAGCATGGTGGTGCTCCTGATCTTCGCCATCCTCTGCATCTTCATCCGGAACCGCGTGCTGGAGATCGTGTACGCCTCCCTGGGCGCCCTGCTCTTCACCTGCGTGAGTGGGGGGGGGGAGGGGGTGTGGGGGCGGGGGGCAGGGAAGGCGGGCAGCCGCCCCTCAGCGCCATCGCGCTGTCGCCCCCAGTTCCTGGCAGTGGACACGCAGCTGCTGCTGGGGAACAAGCAGCTGTCGCTGAGCCCCGAGGAGTACGTGTTCGCGGCGCTGAACCTGTACACGGACATCATCAACATCTTCCTCTACATCCTCACCATCATCGGTCGTGCCAAGGAGTAGCCCGAGCCCCCAGCTCCCCGTGCCCCGCTCAGGCGGCACGGCCGGCCTGGCCCCTGCCCCTGGCATGACAGTGCCATCTGTACTCCCCTCGCTCTGGTCTCCCTGGGACCCCCTCTACGACCCTTGTATGTGTATACTGCAGACACTTCCGTTTGGACCCACTGTGGCCACAGCATGGCCCCTTCTGGCCCTCCTGCCCCGCTGAGGGACAGCGGGCCGCATTTCTGTGCCCCCTCCCGTCCGCTCCTTGTTGCATGAGCCCTGTCTGCCGGCCCACCCCAGGGCCTGGGGGGCAACACCAGGTCCCAGGGGAGAGGGATCGAGCCTCGAGGTGAGGGTGCACGTCTCCCCTCCTGTCCCAGCTCCCCAGCCTGGCATAGAGTACCCCATCTCCCTCCCCGCCCCGCAGCGCTGCCCCCCAGGGGACGTGCGGGGTGGGCGTCTCGTTCCTGTGCTGAGCCCCGAGAGCAGAGAGGACGGCATGTTTTGGGGAGGAGGGAGCCTTCCTCTCACGCTGCTGTCGTGCACATTCTAATAAACGGCCCCTTCTGCTCTCTGCTGGGTCTCGCTTCTCACTGCCAGTTCCTGGGTGAGGCGCGTGGGGTGGGTCAGATGAGGAGCCAGGACAAGCCCTCACTAGCCTGTTCATGCTTCCTCCTCCTCCCCGGCCCTCTTGCCAGCCACATTTGAAGGTGTTTACCGGGATCCCATCGGGCTGGGATTTAGCTCAGTGGGTAGAGAGCTGCGCTGCAGTCTGTGAGGTCCCAAGTTCAATTCCCAGCACCGTAAAAATGGGAGAAGGATGTGGCAATCCACTACCAAGGCAACCCCGAAACAATCGGCCATTGACAACCCTATGAGGGTCACTATGAGTCGGATGCCGACCGACTCGAGGGCACCTAACAACAGCCAGGATCCCAGCAGATGGGCAGGGACTTCGAGGCTCTCAGGTAGGGGTGGTGCCAGGTTACCCCACAGGGGGTGGCCTGACTGTGTCTACCACTCCTCCTAGAGATGACATAGTACAAGAGTGGGCCCCGAGAACTCTTCACCCTCATGTCCCCAGGGTGCCCACAGCACAGGTCACTGATGCAGCCTGGCAGCTGCGTGGACAGAGGCCTCCGCCAGGCAAGCCGCTTGGCCCCGCTCTGGCACCGCCACCAGCTCTTCAGGCCCCACACCCTCCATGAGCCTCCGCCCCACTCTGCTGTGTGTCTGTCCCCTTCCTCTTAGTGCTTCAGGGTGGGAGCCCTCGACCACCCAGCCCCTGGGCTCTGCGTCCACACGTCGGCCAGCTGTCCGCATCCTCTTCCCCCCACCGGTGGTCCCTCCAGGCCTGGCGCCCGGCGCTGTCTGAGCCCTGCTGGGCTCCTGAAGCTCTGGGGCCAAAGCAGCCTTGGCCACTGGCCCTTCACCCTGGAGACTGCACCCCTCTTGGGACGAGACCTTGTCCTAAGCTGCCGCTCCCCACTGGCCCGTCGGTGCACTTGCTTCGCTGGCACCAGTGCCCCTCGTACGTGAAGGCAACGGCACACCACAAGCCACTCGGTGTCCACCGCCCCTTGGCGCCAGCCGCCCAAAGCTCAGTGCACCTGTCGGGACCCTGCCAGGCCTGCATGCTCTCCCCAGGCCAGAAGCCGCTGTGCCCCTGCGCCCAGCCTCATTTCCCCACAGCCTTCCTCTGCCTCACTCAGGCTTCATGATGATCCTCTGCCCCACCGCTGGGTGTGTGCTGTACTCCCGTCGCTCTGGTCTCCCTGGGATCCCCTCTACGACCCTTGTATGTAGACCACGCAACCCACCCGCCTGAGACCCCCCCACCGGAGGCCCTCAGGGTGACATCACATCCCTTAGCCTGCCACCAGGCCCTGCCCTCTGCCCACTGGCTGCCCCAGCTGTCCGCCCACTCATCCCCAGCCCTGACCTCACGCAGCCTGAGCCTCCAGGAGGCTCCACAGTGCAGCGCTGCCAGGGCTTCCTCCCGGAGTCCTCCTGCCCTCATCACGTGGCTGGTCACGTGGCACCCAGATGACTAGGCTCCCCTTCCCACCTCCCCTCCTGTGAGCAGGTCCCGTCCCTGATGCAGGGCACTGACTAGAAAGAGAACCTAGTCCTGGCTCACAGATCCCTCAGGTTTCCCACCAGGCAAACTGGGAGCAGGAGCCCAGGAATCACCACAAAGCAAAGTATGCGCAGGCAGCGTTTCCTCAAAGGAGGGGCTTCTGGTGGGCAGCCAGGGTCTGGAGGTGTGGGCCAAGACCAGAAGGTGGGGGGATCTGGAGCAAAGGCCCTACTGAAGTGGAAGGGCAGGGCTGAACAGTGAGGACTTGGGCCTGTCCTGGAGCGGCATATGAGCTCCTGTGCAGGCAAATGAGCCCAGAGAGACGGCGTGCAGCAGGGGTCTCAGGCTGAGGACAGGTGGAGAAAACAGAAAGACGCCGTTCAGACGTGCCAGCCAGGAGCTATAAGCAAGCTGCTGTGCAGAGGCATCAGGAGGCAGCTCAGTGCAGCAAAGGGATCAGGCTGGGTGCTGAGCAAGGGGAGCAGGGGCGTCTCCACCCACTGAGAGGCAAGGGAAATGAGGAGCCCAAGCACCTGCCGGCTGGGCAGACGACTACGTGGAAGGTGCTCCTGCTGTGGCACAAAGCTCAATGGCACCACAGCAACTGTGGAGACACCACGCTGATACTTCAGGCGAGAAAGACAATCAGTCCCTGACACCTGAGAGCTCGCCAGGTCCCACCTGCGAGGCCGCAGAGCTGGCCTGGCCCTCACAGATAGAGGCCTCTGTGCCGAGAGGAGCTGGAAGGACGGGCGCAGATAGAGGCCTCCGTACTGCTAGGAGCGGGCCTGGCGCTCTCAGATAAAGGCCTGGGTGTCCTCCTGCTTCAAATATAAACAATTTCACAGAACATGGACAGAGGACAGGCTGCTCAGTAGCCAGGATGGATCAAGACGGAAACAGACCCGTCTGTGATCAGGGCTACACACAGACAAAACACAGGCATTATTCACGCCACAAAGACCAGGCCAGGCCCCCCGTGTCCATGCTCTGAGGTCTTCGCCCTCACCTCCATGAGCAGTAGCCTAACTTGTTCAACCGTGGGTGTGTCCAGGCGTGTTTCACGGAAGGGCACTGACACAGTTAACTTGTTGTTGTTGTTGTTAGGTACTATTGAGTCCAACTCATAGCGACCCTCATAGGGTTTTCCATGGCTGACTGTTTCGGGATTGCCTCGGGAGTGGATTGCCATGTCCTCCTCCCATTTTGCGGTGCTGGGAATCGAACTCGGAACCTCAGAGACTGCAGAGCAGCATTCTGCCGACTGAGCTAAATCCCAGCCCACAGTTAACTGTAGGAAAGCCAAAGCAGCCAAATATATTTTTCAATCAAAAAAAAAAAAAAAAAAAAAAAACCCCGCTTATTTGCGTAAGTAGTAATTAATCTGCTCATGTTCTAGATTAAACAGCACCAGCTGTTTAATGTGTTCGCACATCCACCGCAGTGCCCCACCCTGCACGGCAACACTGTTACTGGTGGGGCTGAAAGGCAGACAGGGGGACTTGCTCTGTGCCCCCTTCCGTGACACCAGCGCCGCTGCCCCAGGCCACTGACTCACCAGGGCTCCTGTTGAGCATGTCTAGGTTGGAAGCACCTTCAGAGCAGGGACCTTGATCTGAGTTTTAATACCCAGTCCAGCCCCTAGTCCAGGGCCTGGCACACCACAGTGTCAAACACGGAATGAATGAATCAGGTTTATGTGACATGAGCCACAAAAGCATCAACACCTCAGGCAGAGGACAGAGGGCTGCAAACACCTGTACTGTGGCTCAACATCCACGGCAGTGGGGAGGCATCTGGGGAGCAAGGTCAGGAAAACTAAAGGCCCAGGGAGAGGCACGGAGGCACACCTGTGGGACCCACCAGGTGGAAGGAGGAGTGGATGCTTGGGAGAGGCCAGGGGCGGACCCCACAGGTGGAGAGCTCAAAAGTCTGCAGTGTAAGCCGGGCGCGGTGGTGCCTGCTTGTCATCCCAGCGGCTCAGGATCGCAAGTTCGAGACCAGAGGCAGTCTGCGTAACTTAGCGAGACCCTGTCTCAAAAAAAGTAAAAAAATGGGCTGGGGGTGCAGCTCAGTGGTCCAGCACTTGCAGAGCATGCAGGTGCAAGGCCCTGGGTTCAACCCCCAGTACCATAAAAAAAAAAAAAAAAAAAAAAAGAAAGAAAAGAAAAGCCTGCAGTATATTTTGCAGGCACCGAGGACCCTGTCACAGTCTGAACAGAGGCAGGTGAGGCCTAGGTGATGGCGCAGGCAAGGATGACCTGCACTCAGGAGGAGCAGGAGGGCGGAAGGGAAGGGCTGAGGGAGGGCTGGCCACAGCCCTGCAGGCTCCCAACGTGACCTCTTCCCGGGTGGGGCCCAGACACTGCTTCCCAGGCAGCGGGATGGCTTGGCCTGTGCTGGCGCCAGCCCTCCACAGGTAGTTCTTGCCTGTCTGCTTTGTCTCAGCCTCAGGACACTAGAGACCTTTCAGAGTGCCCCAAGGCAAATATACCTTTCCCCTATTCCAGCTGCTGCTTTTTTTCAAACTGGAGATAGAACCTGGAGCCTGGTAGGTGCTCGGCAAGCACTTTACCATTGACCTATGTCCCCAGCCCCCACTCCAACTTCTCAACCCCCATCTCTTCACTACCATTTTGTTGTTGTTAGGTGCCGTCGAGTCGGTATCTGACTCATAGCAACCCTCATAGGGTTTTCAATGGCTGTTTCGGGATTGTCTTGGGAGTGGATTGCCAGGTCCTTCTCCCATGGGTGCTTTATCTCTCTATGGGCCCCCCACCCTCAGGACCCATGTCATCATCCATTTCTCCTCCGTCATCACTCCCACTTCTAAGGCCTCTGTGCAACTCCTTCATCCTCCTCTTCTTCATCCCACTCTGGCCAGCTTTTTACTGTTAGTTTGTTTGTTTTTTTGCGGTACTGGGGATTGGACCCAGGGCCTCGCGCCTGCAGGCTTTGGAACTGCTGGACCACTGAGCTGCGCCCCCAGCCCCCCCCCCTTTTTTTTTTTTTTACTTTTTTGAGACAGGGTCTCACTAAGTTACGCAGATGCCTCTGGTCTTGAACTTGCGATCCTCCTGCCTCTGCCTCCCTAGCTGCTGGGATTACAGGTGTGCGCCACTGCGCTATCCAGCAGCTTCTTGGTTCTGGAAGGACTCTAGTACCAGACTCAAAACCTCTACCCCGACTTCCACTGTGCCCCCTGGGCATCCAGGTTCGATCTTCTGAATGACAGGTCTCTATACTTCTCTCAAATCAAGGCTGCGATGCCTCTACCGTACCCCCTATCCTCAACACTGCAGACAAAAGGATCTTTCTGAAGAGTGGCCAGAGAAAGTCACTCTCTCCCCAAACCCCTTCAACAGATCCGGGCAAGGTGGTGGACGTAACTGACCTGAGATCTTTGCTTGCACTCCCAGCTCATAAAATGGCCAAATTAAATACTGCAAAGCGTTTACACATACATAGCTGAGCAGGAGGGCATGAAGGAAGTGTAAAGACAGACCCTCAACTGTGAGGGAAGAGTTGCAGCTGTGTGATCGACAGAAGTTATACCAAGGAGAGCAGAATTCACATCCGGGACCCAAAGTAGGTGGAGCCGTAGTGAGGACCCCAGGCTTTTGGCTGGAAACCTGGAGGCCTCCAACCAGGAGCAGATGGGAATCAGACAGGTCTGCCCCAATGGTTGAAGGCAATCAGCTCACTCTACCTGCCTGGCACAGGACAAGGTGAATTCTTTCTGGAAGATGATATCTAGAGCTTCTACAATCTTTTATATACAATATCTGTGATTCAATTAAAAATTAGTAGGCATTTCAAAAGATAAGACTGTATGACTGAAAACCAAGGGGAAAAATAAGATGATAGAAACAGACCTAGAGTAAACTCAAAGCTTAGACATAGAAAATAAGGTCTTTAAAATACGATTGGTAGACTAAGGCCAAGTACAAGTAGATATGGAGAAAATGGAAGGACGCACGGAGGATTCCACCGGAGAGCTGGATGTTATAAAAACAGATCAAATTGAGCTGCCACGTCTCTTCCTCCTCCTCCTTCTTCTTCACTGGGGGGTTGAACCCAGGGCCTCATGCATGCTAGGCAAGCACTCTATCACTAAGCTGCACCTGCGCCCCTTTATTACTTTTTTATTGTGAGACAGTTTTTCACTAAACTGCACAGGCTGTCTCTGGCCTTGAACTCATGATCCTCCTGCCTCAGCCTCCCAAATGGCCACAGCTCCCAGCTGTTTCTCTTCCTCCTCCTCCTCCTCTCCCTGCATCATCACCACCACCTCTTCCTCCTTTTTGTTTTCTTTTTTGGTTTTTGACACATGATCTTGCTACGTAGCCCAGGCTGGCCTCGAACTTGAAATTCTCCTGCCTTTGCCTCCAAATTGAGCTTCTTTAACGGAAAAACACAATTGAATGAAATTAAATATTTGAGAGATGGGTTTAAGAACAAATTAGACCATTCAGAAGAGAGTTAGTAAACTAGGAGACAGATCAATAGAAAATACATGGGTTTAAGAACAAATTAGACCATTCAGAAGAGAGTAAACTAGAAGACAGATCAATAGAAAATAAACTCACAGAGAAAGAGAACTGATAGAGAACAAATACAAGACACATAGGCTATAAGGTCATCAGCAGCCCTAATTTGAGCAGAGAAAGCATTCGGTAACGTCTACTACTCATCCACCGTAAACTCTTAATAAGTTGAAAATAGATGAGAACTTCCTTAATCTGGCAAGGAGTACAACTCCTACAGCAAGCACCATAATTAATGGTGAATTAATCGAAAGCTTTCTCCCTGAGACTGGAAATGAAATAAAGTTATCTCCTATCACTTCTTCTATTCACAATTATTATGAAAGATCTTACCATTGCAACAAGGCAAGAAAAATAAAATGGCATAAAGATTTGAATAGAAACAAAGTTCTCATTATTTGCAAAACCAATGCTCATTAAATAAAAACTCCAAACTAATCTAGAGGTACATCATTCAAGTTAAAAAGTAAATTTACACCCAGGCGCGGTGGCGCACACCTGTAATCGCAGCTGCTCGGGAGGTGGAGGCAGGAGAGTTGCAAGTTTGAGACCAGAGGCAGCCTGCGTAACTTAGTGAGACCCTGTCTCAAAAAGTAGAAAAATGTCGCTGGGCATGGTGGTGCACGCCTGTCATCCCAGCGGCTCGGGAGGCAGAGGCAGGAGGATTGCAAGTTCGAGACCAGAGGTAGTCTTTGTAACTTAAGGAGACCCTGTCTCTAAAAGTAAAAATTGGGTTGGGGGTGCAGCTCAGTGGTCCAGCACTTGCAGAGGATGCAGGTGCGAGGCCCTGGGTTCAACCCCCAGTACCGGAAAAAAAAAAAAAAAAGTAAGAAAATGTGCCGAGGGTGCAGCTCAGTGGTCCAGCACTTGCAGAGCATGCAAGCGCGAGGCCCTGGGTTCAACCCCCAGTACCGGAAAAAAAAAAAAAAGTAAATTTACAATGATATCTGGACATATAAGGTCCACATACAAAAAATGTATGCTATCAAAAGACAAATAGAAATGGCAAAACTATATGCAAAGAAAGGCCAATTAGAATGTGTTGGTAAATACAGACCAGTATTAACTATAAAAATGAAAACAGCTAGTCAGCTCAGGGGTGCACACATTTCAATGCTAGTGGTTGGGGAAGCGCAGGCAGGAGGATTGCAAGTTTGAGGCCAGAGGCAGCCTGCACAACTTAAAATACTTTGTCTCAAAAATAAAAAAATAAAAAGGTACTAGGAATACAACTTAGGAGGAAAGCACTTGCCTGGCGTGGGCAAAGCCTGGGCTCAAAGCGGAGTACTGTAAAAGCAAACAAACCCAAGACAAGCAAAACAAACCACGGCACGTACATAGCATGTAAATAGTTGCATACAGGTGGAAAAGAACACTTTTGAAAGGAAGTTAACCTATTTTAAAGCTCTTATATTGCCCAAGAATTGAGATGTTAATTTAAATCATTACTTATTTTCTGAATAGTATGTGTTTTTACATGTAGAACAAGGAAACACTGCCTGGTTTAAAGTGAGAAAGGTATGTGCCAGGGCTGTATACTTTCACCCTATCTCGTCAATCTATATGCTGAGCAAATAATCTGAGAAGTTGGACTTTATGAGGAAGAATGCGGCATCAGGATTGGAGGAAGACTCATTAACAACCTGTGTTATGCAGGTGACACAACTCTGCTTGCTGAAAGTGAAGATTTGAAATATTTGCTGATGAAGATCAAAAAACACAGCCTTCAGTATGGGCTGTGGCTAAACATCAACCAAACAAAAATCCTTACAACTGGGTCAGTATGCAGCTTCACAATAAACAGAGAAAAGATCGAGGTTGTGCAAGATTTTGCTTTGCTTGACTCTATAATCAGCATCTGTGGAAGCAGCAGTCAAGAAACCGTAAGGCGCATTGCTCTGGGAAAAGCTGTGACAAAAGATCTCTTTAGAGTATTGAAAAGTAAAGATGTCACATTAAAGACGAAGGTGCGTCTGACTCATGCCATGGTATTTTCAGTCACATCTTATAGTTGTGAAAGCTGGACATTGAACTAGGGAGGCAGGAGAAGAATTGATGCTTTTGAATTATGGTGCTAGAGACGTCTACTGAATATACCATGGACTGCCAAAAGAACCAACAGATCTGTCCTAGAAGAAGTGCAACCAGAGTGCTCCTTAGAAGCAAGAATTGCTAGACCACGTATTATGTATTTCAGACATGTAGTCCATGTCCGAGACCAGTCCCTGGAAAAAGACATCATGTTTGGGACAGTGGCAGGTCAGTGAATAAAAGGAAAACCCTCCACCAGATGGGTTGGAATAGTATCTGCAACGATGGGTTTAAACATAAATAAGATCGTGTGACTGCCACAGAATCAGGAAGTATTTCGATCTGCTGTACATAGGGTCGCTATGAGTTGGACTCGGCTCAAAGGCACCTAACAACAATACACTGACATAGTTCAAGTTCAGAAAATTTAAAGAGTTTTCTAGGAAAAGACTGGACCTCATTTTCGTCTCCCTGTCACCTGTTGCTTCTCTCTGAATCAGCCAGTGTTATCAGTTTCTTATATATCATTCCAGAGATTTAATCAAATTAAGCAGAAAAATGTCTGCAGCCATACCACTGTGGCATCAGGTCCCGTCAGGTCTCGGAAGCTAAGCAGGCTTGGGCCTAGTTAGTGTTTGGTTGGCAGACCGCCTGGGAACACCACAGGCTGTAGGCTTGGGAGAAGGACCCGGGAACCCACTCCCAAAACACAATCTGCCACCAAAAACCCTATGAATAGCAGAGAAGCAGTAACAACACTGTTTCACCTGTTGTATGTAGGGTCACTATGAGTTGGATACCAAGTCACTGGCACCTGACAACAACAAGAAGCAGAAAAATACAAAGTGGATCATATATTTTAAAAAGCTAAGGAATCAAAGCAATCCCAATCAAAATTCAAATGAATGTTTTTGAAAACCCATCCTAAACCGAGCACGGTGGCGCATGCCTATGATCCCAGTGACTTGGGAAGCAAAGACAGAAGGATCACAAGTTCGAGACCAGAGGCAGTCTGCATAATTTAGTGAGACCCTGTCTTAAAACAAAAACAAAAGCAAGACAAAAAGAAAAAAGGAAAGAAAACCCAGCCTAAAATTTATATGGAATATCAAGGGATCCCCAGTAGCCAAAACAATCTTGAGAAAACAAAGCTAGAGTACCTCCTGCTATTGAAACTTAATACAAAGTTACAGTAATCAACACAGGGCGGTACTGCCATGTTGTTGTTGTTAGTGTCCTCGAGTCAGCTCCAACTCATAGCAACTCTATGTACAACAGACGAAACACTACCTGACGCGGTGACATTTTCAGTGCTTCTCTGCTATCCATAGGGTTTTGGATGGCTGATTGTTTTGGGAGTGAGCTGCCAGGTCCTTCTCCCAAGCCTACAAGCCTGGTATTCCCAGGCAGTCTCCCCAGCAAGGACTAACCAAGCCCAACACTGCTTAGCTTTAAGGCCAATGGAATAGAATGGAGATCCCAGAAATAAGCATTTACATGTATGGTTAAATGGTTTTTGACAAGGGTGTCAAGATCATTCTATTGGAAAGTGGTCTTTTCAATCAATGTTACTGGGAAAATTGCCATATGTTGTTGTTAGGTGCCGTCGAGTCGGTATCCAACTCATAGCGACCCTCTGTACAACAGGGGAAACACTATTGTCAGTGCTTCTCTGCTCTTCATAGGGTTTTCAATGGCAGATTGATTTTTGAGAGGGGGTTGCCAGGTCCTTCTCCCAAGCCTACAGCTTCTGGCTTTCCCAGGCGGTCTCCCATCCAGGTACTAACCAGGCCTGACCCTGCTTAGCTTCCGAGATCTGATGGGATCGGATGCCACAGGGCTATGGCTGCAGGCCCAAATTGCCATATATTTAGATGGAAAAGAACGAAAGTGGCCCTTATCTGACACCATATACAAAAATTAATTCAAAATAGATGAAAGACTTAAATGTAAGGTCTAAAATTAGGAGAAGAAAACATAAATCAAATGCTTCACAACACTGGGTTTGGCAACAATTCCTTGGTTATGGCACCGAAGGCACAAGAAACAAAAGAAAATGAAATTATTGGACTTCATGAAAATGAAGCCGGGTGCGGTAGCTCATGCCTGTAATCCCAGCAGCTCTGGAGGTGGAGGCAGGAGGATCACAAGTTCGAGACCAGAGGCAGTCTGTGTAACTAAGTGAGACCCTGTCTCAAAAAAAGTAAAAAAAATGGCCTGGGGGTGCAGCTCAGTGGTCCAGCACTTGCAAAGCATGCAGGTGCAAGGCCCTGGGTTCAACCCCCAGTACCGCAAAAAAAAAAAAAAAAGAAAGAAAAAGAAAATGAAAAAAAAAACTGGGTATCAAAAGACAATACCAACAGAGTAAAAGGACAATCTGTGCAATTAGAAAGAATAATTGCAATCTTATATATCTAATAAGGAATTAATATACAGAAAACATAGGCTATGTTTAAAACTCAATATAAAAAAGCAAACATCTCTATTCAAGTATGGGCAAGGACTTGAGTATAAATTTCTCCAAAGAAGATACAAATGACCAATAGGCACATGAAAAGATGCTCAACAGAACTAATCATTGGGAAAATGCAAGTAAAAACTACAATGAGACACTGCCTCATACCCATTAGGATGTTGTTGTTAGGTGCCATTGAGTCAGTGTCCAACTCATAGCAACCCTACCTACAACAGGCGAAACACTATTATCAGTGCTTCTCTGCTATTCGTAGAGTTTTCAGTGGCTGATTGTTTTTTGGGAGTGGGTTGCTGGGTCCTTCTCCCAAGTCTGCAGCACCTGGTGTTCCTAGGCGGTCTCCCATCCAAGTGCTAACCAGGCCCAACCCTGCTTAGCTTCTGAGATCTGAAGCCACAGTGGCACTGTTACAGGCTACCCATTAGGATAGCTACTATTAAAAAAGAAAGAAAAAAGAGAGAGAAAAGGTACAGGGAATAGCTCAGTGGTACAGTGCTTGCCTAGCATGTATGAGGCCCTGGGTTTGATCACCGGCACCATATAAGATGAAGAATAAAGAAGAAAAAGCAGAGACTAATAAATGTTGGAGATGGTACGAGAAACTGGAACCCTTGTACACTGCTCATGGTGACATAAAATGGTACAGTGTTGTGGAAAACAGTATGGCAGTTCCTGAAATAATTAAAAATAGAATGACCATATGATCTCTCAATTCCACTTCTGGGCACAGACCCCAAAGCACTGAAAGCACCCATGTTCGTAGCAGCACTATTCAAAACAGCTAATACATAGAAGAAATCCAAGTGTCCACTGACGGATGAATGGATAAAAATGTGGCATATACATGCAATGAAATATTACTCAGCTTGAAAAGAAAGGAAATTCCAACATGCTCATGTTTTTGTGGATGAAATTTGAAAACATTGTTAGGTGCTGTTGAGTCTGATCTGACTCATAGTAACCCTAAGTACAACAGCATGAGGCCCCTACCCAGCACTGTGCCATGCACTTGGTCTTCTTATGTTGGAGCCCATTGTTGCACCCACTATGTTTCTTCTCATTTTGTGTCCTGCCACATCAGCAAGGTCCTGGGGCTTTACTCCATTCCCATCATTAAGGTTGACTCTTCTTTGAGAAGGCAACTCTTCCCCAGTCCTCTCTTGAATGCCTTCCAGCCTGGGGGCCTCATTTTTTGGCACTATAGTTAACAGTGCTTCTCTGCTATTCGTAAGGTTTTCAGTGCCTAATTGTTTTTGGGGTGGGCTGCTGAGTCCTTCTCCCTGGTCTGTCTTAGTCTGGATGCTCAGCTGAAATACTGGTGGCATAGCTTTCAGCAGCAGGGCAACACGCAAGTCCCACAGCACGATAAGCTGACGGATATGTGAGATCTTGAAAACATCATACTACGTGAGATAAGCCAGCCACAAGACAGCAAATGCTATATGGTTTCACCTATGTGAGAGATGGCAGTCAAAACCATAGAGACACTGCTGGGTAGGGTGGGACATGCCTGTAGTCCCAGTGACTCAGGGGGCAGAGGCAAGAAGATTGTGAGTTCGAGGCCAGAGGCAGTCTGTGTAATTTAGTGAGACACTATCTCAAAATAAAAAATAAAAACAGGGGTGAGGGTGCAGCCCAGTGGTAGAGCACTTGCAAAGTACGAGCAAGGCCCTGGGTTTAATGCCCTCAGTACTGAAAAAAAGAGAGAGAAAGAGAGAGAGAAAATAGGCTGGCAGTTGCCAGGGCACAGAGGGAAGAGGAAATGGGAGTTATTGGTTGATATGGGGATGGAATTTCAGTTTTACAAGATGAAGAGTTCTAGAGATGGATAGTGGTACTGTCTGCACACTGAATGGTGCCCTTAAAAATAGCTGAGATGGCCAGGTGTGGTGGCGCACATCTGTAATCCCAGCGGCTTGGGAGGCACAGACAGGAGGATCGCAAGTTCGAGACCAGAGGCAGTCTGCATAACTTAGCGAGACCCTGTCTCAAAAAAAAGTAAACAAAAAAATGGGCTGAGGGTGCAGCTCAGTGGTCCAGCACTTGCAGAGCATGCAGGCGCAAGGCCCTGGGTTCAACCCCCAGTACCGAAAACAAAAAAAGCTGAGATGCCGGGTGTGATGATGCATACCTGTAGGCCCAGCACTCCGGAGGTGAAGCTGGTAAATTTTATGTTATGTGTGGTCACAAGCGTAAAAACAATAAAACTTAAAAAGTAATAAAAACCTACTTAATAAATAAATAGTAGTTTCACATAAGTTAAATGGTTAAGAAATACAAAAATAGTACAATATACCATTTACTGTGAAAAGGTCTAAAGCGTGCTTGTGGAAGTGGGTGCAGGAAGGTTGTAACTTGTGGGTTGTTGTGAAACCAGTTACGTGAAATCAGGACGGAAAATGTGAAACCAGGGACGTGCGCTGCCTGTTGGGGAAGTGAGGCAGCGGGCAGACATCTGAGGTGTGTGTGTGGTGTTCCTCTGCGGCTGCAGTCTGTTCATCTGGGGGCTTTCTGTTTTCACATGATGTTTCTTGTGAACAGAATTAGACATAAACACAAAGTTTGCTTTATGCTCCAATTGTTCCCTAACACATCGGTCATGTTGAAACAAATTTGCATTTCAAAACATCATAACAAAACTGGCTTTTTAAATGATTCCCTCCTTTAACCAGTTATGTCACTAAAATGTGTCAATAGCCCAGCGTGGTGGCGCACGCCTGTAATCCCAGCGGCTTGGGAGGTGGAGGCAGGAGGATCACAAGTTCAAGACCAGAGGCAGTCTGTGTAACGTAGAGAGACCCTGTCTCAAAAACTGAAAAAAAATGGGCCGGGGGTGCAGCTCAGTGGTCCAGCACTTGCAGAGCATGCAGGCGTGAAGCCATGGGTTCAACCCCTGTACGGCAAAAAATATATATTAATAATAATAATAATAATAATAATAATAATAATGATGATGATGTGTCAATAAACAAAAAGTCTCAATTGTACCAGACAAGGGTACTTCTACTCATCCAAGTCACAAAACTGTAGCCCAGTAGGCTCAGGGACCTTCACATGACTGAAGAGGGGCTCTATGGTCAGAGGTCCTCCACCTGAGGGATACTGACCTGGCTTAGACTTGTATAGACCTCGTGGGGGAAGCTACCTGGTTAGGGGAGGACCCTCCATGGGGGGTAGAGCCAAAACCTGCCCAGGGCAGGGTCTGAGAGTTGTGCATCATCACTACCCAGCAAAGACCTAGAAACGTCTTTGCTAAGGCAGGCATGGTAGCACGCTCCTATAATCTCAACGCTTGGGAGGCTGAGGCAGAAGGAGGATGAGTTCAAGGCCAGCCTGAGCTACCTAGTAAGACCCTGTCTCTAACCAACAAATGACAATAAAAACAAAAGTTCCTGGCCGGAGACCCAAGCTCCTCCAGAGGTTCTAAGGAGTGGATCTGGGTCGGCCTTAGCACCATCTTCTACGAAAACTCTGTGCCATGAGAGCCAAGTGGAGGAAGAGGCGAATGAGCAGGCTGAAGCACAAAAGATGAGGCAGAGGTCCGAATAAACTCTCTTGTGCACCCATGGAAGCCAGAGGAGCAGAAATAAAGAGTGCCAGAGGCTGGGGACGCTGGTAAAGTTGGACTGAACTGAATGCTACAACCTAGAATTTGTCGCAGTGGATCTATAACTTCCATCACTGTCCCATCACCAAAACCACCTCTGAGAGACTAGTGTTGCTCAATAACCAAAACAGTCCCTGTTGGTCCTTTGCCCTGGACTTGTGGCATTCTGGACGTTCTGTTCTCAGTTGTGGCTGATTGTAACACGAGTACAATCAACGCTTCTGCTGGCTCAGCTGAAACAAACAAACTAACAAAAGAGTGGATGTGGGAAAGTCCTCCCGCTCGATCTGGATGGAGAAGAGAAGGAACACTGTAGCAGAGCTGGATCCGCGGGCTTGACATGACCATCGCCATCTTGAAGCAGAGGAGCTATGGGAGACGTTGGCTCAGTTATGGCAATGAAATAAGCATACAGTTGGTAGTTGTGTCTATGGTAACAGTAATGGGGGGTGTCACAGATGCTCCCCTGAGATTCCAATCACCACTCCCTCCTGCCCAGCTCAAACTACATAACAGGTAAAAAAAAAAAACCTGGCTGGTGTGGGACTTCTCAGTGCTGCAGCTACCGAGGGTCACCCGTGCTCCCGTAAGCGACCCCAGTAAACTCATCACTCTCCAAGTTGCACTTGAAAGACTCTTTCTTTGGTCTGTCAGCCCCATCCACCTTTCTGGCGAACAGACTTCTGTGTCTCCCCAGAAAGTCAGCAGACAAATGCATCCCCAGGACCAGACAGGAAGGGCTGGTCCCAGTGTCCAGGAAGAAGTGAGGCTTCCTCAGGGCAAGGTCTGCCGCTGGGGTCCGGCTAGCGCCCAGCTAGGGACACGCAAGCTGGAGAAGTCGTCCCAGACCCAGGGCCAGCTGGTGCCCTACGTGGCTGCCGAGCAGGCTGTGGTGCCCCACAGAGGGCTCCAACACGACGCCAATCCTACGTCTGCAGTTCCACTTGGTGACCCGATCAGAACGAGCCAGGGTGGGCTGAGGTCTTCAGGCCGTCTCAGTAGTCCGTCCCCCTCAGCCCTGGGAGGCAGGTGAAGACCCTGGGTCTCAGATTCCATAGTCATGGCAAGGGGTTCATGTAGCATGGACCACTCACCTCTGGCCCTTCAGACAATCAAGGGTAGGCATCAGTACCCTCGCTACACACATGAGGTGCCCCCGCCTGCGGTGGGCTTGCACCCCCAACCCCACACAGCCAGAGGAAGGCTGGGCTGGATTTAGGCACGGCTCCCCAGACTCGGGCCTAAAACCAGCCCCTCTGTCCCCTACCACTTCCCTCTGGGTTTACGGAGATTCTGGTGAAAATTCCTTTTGAGGGGGCCTATTCCGATTCAGCTGAGCTGAGGGCTGGGGACAGGGCTGGTTCACTCAGGAGCAGGCTGCCCCTGACAGACAGCACCTACCAGGTCTGCCCTCCACTTTGGGGGCTTGGGGGTGAGTGTGACTGAGGCCCCAGGTCAGGCCCAAGGTCCCAGAGTGGTGGAGACCAGTCTCAGAGTGGGACTGGCTCACATGGCACATGAGAGGACACAGCACCTGTGGGGCTTACGCCTCCCAGTCCAGCCCAGATGTTCAGACAGGTGGCGCCGCCACACACACAGATACTAAACACAATTCACTCGGGACCCTCGTGTGAGGGGTGCAGAATCCTGCGGCCCTCAGGATGCAGGTGGAGCTGGGAGAAAGGAAAAGCCTTGGGCGCTTTTGTCTTCCAGGGTTAAACACCTGTGTTGGTCTTGGTGGTCATGAGGAAAGTCGTCGGTGATCAGACAGAGAACAGGTTCTTTCCTTATTGATGGTCACAGCAGGAAAGCGTTCTTTCCTCACCAAAGGTCCGGGCGAGAGAGCAGAGAGAGTTGTTTCCTTATTGGTGGTCCGATGAGAATGGGGTCTTTCCTTGTTGGTGGTCGAAGATCTGGGCGAAAAAGGGTAAAGGTCTTGCTTAGCTGATGGTCCTGGCAAAAAAGGATCGAGCTGCCGCAGTGCAGCTCCTTATATAGCTCACCCACGGAATGGCCTGAGCCAATCAGCTTTGAGTCCAATTGTCCAATCAGTTTTGAGGGATTTGTGAAGGGTTTTGTACAAACGTCCAACCAAGATACTTTCATTTTCCCTAGATTTAGCCATTTTCCCCGTTTTGGAGTTTCTGCCAATTCTCTCCCAATTTCTCCCTACAAGCACCCAGTTCAAAGCCGGGTGGGCAGAGGCAGCATGTGGGAAGGGAGCAGCACCCACAGAGGAGCGATGCCCAGGAGGCTTGGACTCTACTCTGAGGCGATAGCAAGGGAAGAGGGCAGGGCCAGGCAGGGCCCATGTGTCTGCTCCACGAAGTCACCAAGAGCCTTGGGAAGCGCTTCTGGGACTCTGGGGAATAACCGAGGCTCCCCTCCTGTAGCCTTTGGGCTCAGCAATCAGGCAACAAATAAGAGCAGCCGCTTCCGCTACCCAGAGCCCTCCAAGTCCTTCCATCTCCGCAGATAGAAAATCCAAAGTCCTCATCTCAGCCTCCCAAGCCCATCCTCGGCCCCTTCCCTGAATGCTCACCCCCATAGCTATTCTCCCCTGTCTCATGGACCTCCCTGATGGACTGCAGCAGCACGCGGAGCCTGCTCATGAGCCCCAGGGCTTCTGCATGCCGTCCCCTATTTCGAAAATGTTGCTTTTTTTCACTCATTACCTTCTTTCTGGTCTCCTACCAAGTGTCCCCTTATCAGGGAGGGGCTCCCAACGCCTCTGTCCAGACAGCCCTGTCCCCTATCACTCTGCCCTTCCCTGCAGGGAATTATCTGGACACACCCAGGGTGGACCTGGAGGGTGCACAGGTTGAGGCTTGCTTGGTACCAGCAGAGGTCTGAGCCCTCCCCAGATCCTGCCCTGTTCCTGCTCCTCCCACCTCTGGTCACCTTTAACCCAGGAATATGGACTGAGACCTGTTTGACTCACTAAGAGCCAATATGGTTGCCCAAGTCCCAGTCCACCCTTCACCTACTTTACTCCTACCCCTCCCATCAAGCGAACCAAGATGGCCCCCAAGCAGCCTAGCTCTGGTGTGGCCTCTTTCAATCTGATTGGCTGCCCAGAGCCACCTGATTGGTTGGAAAAGGAAGCTTGGTGATTAGCCTGGCCTGTGCCTACCCCCACTATCAAACTTTTTCTTTTTCAAATTCCTAGTTACATAATTCACACACACACACACACACACACACACACACACACACGAACCACTCCCTGATTGGCTATTTCGGGGTCCACGCCCCCTTCATAGAAGCTATATAAACCACCACTGAAACTATTAGCTTCCCCTTTTGTCCCTTATATTCTTGATTCTCCCGTTCCCCTCCTCTCCGAGCCCTTTTCAAACCTGACCCCCACACCCCACTCCTGAGACCTGCAACCTCCAGCACCACAGTGAAGACGCCTCAGGACTACAAGCAAGACTCCGTGTCAAGTCCAGCGCCTCTGAAGCGGCAAACCCTCCAAGCAAGACACGAAGAGCTCTCTGCTTTTCTTCCCCTGCCTTGGGAAGGAGGAGAGCAGAGAAGGCAAACTGCGAGGGGCAACAGGAGACACACTGTGGGACACTTTCATCAAGCGTCATCGTGCTGCACCCCCTTTTGTTCACTTTGGTGGGTGCAGCTTAATAAATTCTGTTCCTGTTTGCAAGAATGCTCCTGAAGTCCTTCTTTGCTGCCACTGGCTCTTGCCCATTTCCAAGGGTCGCTGAGTACCTGTGTTGAGGCAAGTTCTGTTACCCCACTGGGCTGGAGTGAACCCCAACAATTTCCCGGTTTTATCCCCCCTCATGGTGTATACCCCCAAACACTTATTGTCCCTTTTCCTGTTGACCACCCATCCTCCTGCTAGAACCTCAGCTCCATGGCCACAGGGCCTTTGCTGTGCTCCCTACATCATTCGAGATGCTTGACCTGATGCCTGCTGTAGAGAATGACTCAGGCTCAGTCCTCCCCGTGGCTCCAGAACAGCAGCGCCACGCATGCTCCAGAGGAAGAAACCGAACCATGAAGAGGGTCCCCCATCCCTGGCCACCCAGCCATAACCGCAAGAGCAGGGGCCCCTCCGTTACCTCCCAGGCCTCCCTAACCTCTATGCCCGTCTGTCTCTCCACCCAGACTTTGTGAGCACCTCAGGCTGGGAATGGCCTGGGAGCCCCAGTGCCCTCCACCCCTTCAGGTTCTAGCCAGGGAGCCCAGGCAGTTCCTGGCAATGTAAATAGCCCAAGGGACAGCAGGGGCTCCCGTGCCTGGCTGCTCCCCACTGTGCCCTCCAGGACCCCCCAGGTGCCCAGGTCCACAAGTGGATGGAAAATTGTGTTTAGCTTTCCTCTGGGCTGGGGAGGCCCCTCGCTGTTTCGAACCCGGCAGTTCATCTGACACCATGACTGCAGGTCATCGAGGCTCAGCAGCCTGCCAGAGCCATCTGGTCTCAGCCCTGGCAGTTAGTTCCTGATCCCTTCACGAGGGGTCACTGGATGCCCCCTGGGGTTACTGGATGCCCCCTGGGGTTGGTCAACAAGGTCCTACTCCCAGGAGCTTTTGCTTCCAGCCAAGACTTGGGAGCCTTTCTGCTGAACCTCTCTTCCCAGCAACTGGCTGGCAGGGCCCCGTGTAGACAGGCAGACGCCCTCACCCTCCTGGGAGCTATCTGCCTTCTTGAGCCCTCCAGACTCATTAAGGGACACCTGGCTCCCTCAGAAACTCAGGGCCTGTCTTCAGACACTCAGAAGGCCAGTTAGCACCTTGCCTGTGTGGAAACAGAGAAAAAAAGTTTAAAAGGAAGAAAAGAAAAAAAGGGGGCTTGCCACGGCTTCCCCAGCACCAATTAGACTAGTTCTGGTTAGACTCCAAGGTCTCCGTATAACGAAAGTTGCAGCCTTAAGAAGGATGTGCAAGATAAGTTGGTCAGAAGGAAGTCATCTGTAGCACTAAGCAGGATGTGCAAGATAAGGGAAACATCTGGAGTTTAAGGACAGGCTGACCTCTGAGGAATGAAAAATGACTCTCTGGAGTTTAAGGGAGACATCTGGAGTTTATCTAAGGACAGGATGACCTCTGAGGAATGAAACATGACTCTGTACCCACCTTCCTTAACCTCGAAAAAATTCGCGCCTCTGTAACCTTGTTTCTCTGCCCCTACCCGATAAAGCCCCTAACCACTGTGAGTCAGCTGCTGCTTTCTGAAAGTCCACTCCTGGGACTGAAAGTAGCTGGCCGGCCAGTCTAAATAAACTTTTTTGCTCCCGATCCATTTGTTTCTGTCGTGGAGTATTTTTCTGGGGTCGAGCCACTGGGGACAGCACCTGTTCTGAGGGGAGTCACCAGCTTCATGGTGGGGTTCTTTTAGAAAAAAGGCGAATAGCAATGCTTCATATATTTATTGAGCACCTACTGTGTACCAGGGCCTGAGCTGAGCTCCGTGGCACAGTGGGATATGATGGGGTCCTTGCCCTCCCGAGTCTCCGCTGGGCAGATCCCAGGTCTGGGGCGCCAGAACCACAGCTCTCCTCTTGGCAGCCGTGCAGAGAGAAGTGTCAGTAAAAGAGGGGCTGGAGCCGGATGTGGTGGCGCACGCTGTGATCCTAGCGGCTTGGGAGGCAGAGGCAGGAGGATCATAAGTTCGAGACCAGAGGCAGTCTGCGTAAGTTAGCGAGACCCTGTCTCAAAAAGTAAAAAAATGGGCTGAGGGTGCAGCTCAATGGTCCAGCACTTGCAGAGCGTGCAGGCGCGAGGCCCTGGGTTCAATCCCCAGGACTGCAAAAAAAAAGGGGGGGGGGTGCTGGAGATGAGAAGAGCGTGTCAGAGACCAGGCTGCCTACACCAAGCTCTGATCTGTGATGGAGGGGGACTGTGTGTGCCCTGGTGCCCTCCCTTGGAGCAGGAGGTACTTTCTGCATCATAAGTTGTTAGCACTGTCACAACCGTGGCTGGCATACAAAAAGCACTTGGTAATGTCAGCCATCGCCCTTTCATTGTCTGGAGTATAAGATAGGAGTTGAGAGGAGTTGCCACTCACTGCCAGGAGGTCCCTGGCAATCAAGGGCTCAGGGAATCTGTGGTTGCCCAGACTGGACAAATCCCTCCCACGAGCCCTTCATGAAGATCAGGATGTGACCACACACGGTCAGACCACAAGATGGAAAGTGGCCACAGCAGGCAGGACTGAAGCGGCCACACGCCAGCACTGCTATTATGTTGGCATGGGCAGCATAATGCCTGCTTCTCGGGTTGCCTCTCAGCACCCTGGGGGCAGCACACCAGAGTCCAAACGAGGGCCAAAAAGCGAGACGGAGGTGTGGGCAGAGGGCTCCAAGTCAGAGGTCCCAGCTCTTCTGCAACTCTGTGCCTTGAAAAGGTGGTGCGAATCGGAAGCTTGATGAACCTGCAGAGAATCCCAAGCCAAGGGGAAGGCAGAGCTCGCTGAAGGATCAGCAGGCCGGGGTGCTGAGCGGCATCTAACAGGCAAATCTGAATGGGGGCAAACTGTGCAAATCCAGCGACCCAAGACCTGAGAGAACAGATGTGACACAGCATTCAGGAGCCAGACAGCCCTGAGGTCTGCTCACAGTGCGTTCCTGGGAGCCATGCCAAAGGCAGCCCCGAGTGGACACCGTGGATTCCTGTCACTCCTGCAGACCCTGCCTCCCCGCAGTCAGCAGCCCTGGCCCACTCCCAGGTGACACAGAGCCCAGACAAGCCGGACTGAGGACAGCACAGGGGAGACCCGTCTCTCCCACTCCCCGGACTCTGGTCCCCAGATGCAGGATACAAATGGGTGTGGATAAACTTTGAGATGAATCCTTCACCCTCCAAACTTTTCCTACTCTCTGTCCCACGCTCAAACCCACTAGATTGGGGTAGCAATGGACACTTACGTGTACTGCGTAACAAAATAAATGATAAGAAAATGGGAATGAGGAGGAAATAAGAGTAGAGAGCAGATGCTGTAAGTAGAGGAGAGGCTGGGCGAGCTCTGTGTTCCGGAGCAGCACGGGGGTCCTTTGAGGACCTGACCACACGTGCCCTGCTGCCTCCAGCCCCTGCTTGGTGTCGCAGCAGAGCACGCGTGGCCAGGTGACAGGAGCCACAGCCTTCCCTGGCTGCAGGAGAGGAAGGGGCTCTGCACACAGCCAGACCCTGGGCAGGACTCTGTGCCCACATCTCCACGTCTCCTTCCCACTCACTCGCCAGCCTCCGCGAGCCTGCAGCTGGTCCCATCGTTCCACCAAACAGCCTTCGCCGTCGCTGGCGACTGCCGAGGCCCCAGGGCAAAGGCCCTTTCCGGCCTCGTCTCATCTGGCCTTCCAGCAGCAGCAGATGGCGTTGCTGCTTCACCACCTTGTCGTGGTCTCTGCACGCGGGGTCCCCGCCCAGCCCTCAGGTCTTCTGCTCATGCCTAGGGCTTTTTTGCTCTCCGTCCTTTGCAGCCTTGACTGGGCCCCCCTAGGCACAATGGCCCGCGGCCTGTTCTCTCGCATTCATGACTGATGGCTGGCTGACCTCATCCCCCGGCGCAGGTTCAGCCCATCTAGAAGCTGACGCCTGACTCCAGAATGCACCTCTCCAGCCTACGCAGCGGGCTCCACTCCGGGACTCGCAGCCGCAGCCTCTGCTTCCTTGGCCCGCAGTCTCCTCAGCCTCCCAGGCTCAGCAGCTCGTCCACACTTGACTCGGCGTCTCCCCTCTGCCTGGGGTCTCCCTCCCCGCCGGATTGGTATAACCAGTGATCCCACCCCCTGTGCCAGAGACTGCAGGGCCATCCCTGCCCTCACCCTCACCATCAGCCCCAAGCCCGTTCCACCCAGTCCCTCTGTTTCTCAGCCGCACCCGCTCTCCCCACCTCCACCGCTGCCTTAACCCCCTTCTAGGCTTCCAAAAGCCTTGGGATGAAGGCCAACATCACTCCCTGTGGGGACCTGCGCCCTCGATCCTCCTCCAACTCATACGTCCGTCCAGTCCGTCCATCCGTTTGTCTTCACTTCCACCCTCCCCACAGAGCGCGACCCCCAGTGGCCTCTGCATAGGCTCTTCCCTCTGCCAGTAAGCGCTTCCTGTATGTGAGACTTTTCCTCACACCACCTCAATCGTCCCTTCCACAGGGAAGGCCGCCCTCATCCAGCTCCCTCTAACCCACCACACACCCTCTCCCAGAACCACATGTGCCTCACTCACCACAGGGGCGACACCCATTTCCACGTATTCATTGTGAACATTCAGTTCATGCCCACTGCCAATATACCGTAAAGTTGATAAGGTAGGGGCAGCGCCCACTGGCACTGACCCCCCACTCCTAACACAATGTCTGCCGCGCAGTTGGTAGTGTACGTTTTTTTGGCGGGAAGCAACAGTACCAAAGGAGATAGACATGGTGCATGCACCAGAGTTCTATTAGGTTAACATTTTGCCGTTAACTGATTAGATGAGGCCCACCCCTGGCTGAAGGCAATGTCCTTTACTTACAGTTAATGTTTTATCACATTAGTCATATCTATAAAATACCTTCATGGCAATATCTAGACCAGCATTGGACCAGAACCTGGGCACTCTAGCACACTGAAATTAACACATTTTATGGTAACCATGACAGATGACATCAACTCAAGGAGTGGCTCAAAGAGTGTCACCAGACCATGATAAGCTTATGTTCTTATGTTGGAGGAAAGCTCAGCAGAGATTCTCTGTCAAGTCAGAGAGCAGAATGAAAGGAACTTGCGGGGTGTGGTGGCACCTGCATGGGACACCAGCACTCAGGATGTTGAAGCAGGAGGACCACAAGTTTGAGGTCAGCCTGGGCTCTACATCAAGTTCCAGACTAGCCACAGTTACACAGCAAGACCTTACCTACACAAAACAAAAGAAAACAAAAAGTATGAAGAGAAATAACTCAACCCTGGTCCTCAGGGGCTCTGGTCCTGGTGTCGGGGTGACTCAGCTGGGCTTACACTCTGGGGTGTCAGGGTGGGGGCAGGCCCTCCATTGTGATGTTCAGGTAGAATGCTCAACTGATCCCAGCCTGGTTGATCTCCTGCCTCTTTTCTCCTCCACTCACCACCAGGATCTGCCCACTGGCCTGGTGCCTGGACTTCACCCCTTCTCCCTGCTCCATGGAGAGGGGAGAGAGCAGAGTCCAGCAGAGCCAGCGGAGGTCATGAGGACCCAGCTCCCTCGGCTCCCAAGGCCCCTGGAGCTGCCTGTGCACAGCTCTAAAGAACGGAACACCACGAGCGCCCAGAGTCCCAAGTTCTTGGAACTGGATGAGGAAGGCTGTCCTGGGTTCTTGAAGGACTAAAGGCAGGAAGATCCAAGGATCTGGGGACGAGAAATCCAGGTACAGAGGAGGGGCAGCCAGGGCTTTGGAGGGGAACCTGAGTCATTGGAAATGGAAACTCCAAGCTGCAGGGAACCAGGTGTGTAGGTGAGGGGGCCCCTAGGCCAACAGCCAGAGGAGGAAGCAGCACCTGGGTCCGAAGAAATCATGGGCCATGTCCAGGCATCGAAGACAGAGCCTTGTCAGGACTAGGCTGACAAGTTAAATCCGGGAACACCCAAGCTTGCAAGGAAAGGGCACTCTGCCCTGGAAGGTGGGGTGGTGAGTCTTCATTCAGCAAACATTCGCTGGTTTCCTACCTACACCAACCTGGGCTCCCACTGGACACTGAGGGTTCCCTTCTCTCACTGTAAACCCAGTGGACAATGTTAAGGAGCTAACTGCACAGAACTGAGGTGAGTGCTACGGCTGTGACACAGGACATATCTGCTTGAGAAGCCCAGGGACAGCAGTAACTCACAGTGAGGAAAGAAGGCTTTGCAGAGAAGGCACCTCGAGCATGAAGCTGACCAGACAGAGGAGAGGCCAGGAAATTCCAGGCCGAGACAGGGCCTGGAGGCACAGAGAGCTGAGCCTGGTGGCGCAGTGGGAAAGGAGGAGGGCACAGCTCTGACCTCACAATACCCAGGGCCCACTGGACCACCCTTGCAGACTCTGATGCCCTCTTCCAGCCGGGGCAAGGCCCCGGGCCCTGGGCAGCCTCCAGGTGCAGTGCCCTCCTGTGGGCGGCACCCTCGCCACTGCCCGGGGGTATGTCTCTCCTCACCAATTATGAGGGGCTTCGGCATCAGATAGAGAGGCTGGTGCGGGAGAACGAGGAACTGAAGAAACTGGTCCGGCTCATTCGGGAGAATCAGGAGCTCAAATCTGCAATCAAGACTCAGGCAGGTGGCCTCGGCCTCAGCGGGTTCACCAGCGGGCTTGGCGAGGCAGTGACAGGCCCCCCCCAACACCAGGGTAACTATAAGAGGTCTGGGTCCAAGAGGAGTGGGGAGGGAAGGGTTAGGGCGCACAGAGGAAAGACTCGGTGTGCTGGGGTCTCTGGAAATCAAGGAGCCAGGGCACGGACAGTAACAAACTTGGGGGACACTGGCCCCAACAGGTGAAGGGAGGGTGAGAACACGGGACCATAAGGATGGAGGGGCAAGGCTAGGCCCTCACCCCACTCACCCGACAGGAGGAGCCACGGCCCCTTCCTCCCTCCAGCTGAACTTGCAAGCATCACCACAGACTGAGAACGTCCCGCTCTGGAATCCAACATGGCGCCCTCGTGGATCTAACATGTCGCTAGCCCTCAGCTCCCCCACCCCTGTCTTCCACCCCTTGCCCTTGGCTTCCTCCACCTTTCACCATTAGCACCCCCATCTTTCTCCACCCTCATTCTCCAGTTGGAGATGGCCGGCAGGTAACGCACACGTGGAAGCTGAGGAGAGAGACCGGAGGACCCTTGCGTCTGGGAGGTGTTAGTGTGTGACAGAAGCCCTGAGACTGGCTGTGTGCGCAGGGGGACCGAAGAACAGGCAGAGAAGTTGCAGGCGTTTACAGGAAAGCAGCTGAAGTGATGGTCCGCAGGCTAGGCCTGAGCATAGGGAATGAGGGGGTGGCATTGAGAGGCCAGGGGGTAACAAGCCAGAGAACTGAGTGTAGTGACAGGAATGAGGGAGGGGCTAGGAGGATGGAAAGCTGTGGGCAGAGAGGGTCAGACTTGACCATACGAGCCGGGCGCGGTGGCGCACGCCTGTAATCCCAGTGGCTTGGGAGGCGGAGGCAGGAGGATCGCAAGTTCGAGCCCAGAGGCAGTCTGTGTAATTTAGCGAGACCCTATTTCAAAAAGTAAAAAAAAAAAAAAAAAAAAAAAAAGGGCTGGGGGTGCATCTCAGTGGTCCAGCACTTACAGAGCATGCAGGCACGAGGCCCTGGGTTCAACCTCCAGTACCGCGGAAAAAAAAAAAAAAAAAAAAAAAAAAGAATTGACGACACTAGCGGGAGAATTTCAGGGGCAGCAAGCCCCCAGGGTGTGGCCACAGGAGTCTGTGGCTGACACGGCACATGAGTGAAGTTTGCCAAGAGTGCAAGCCAGTGACAAAACACTGGTGGCTGTTACATGCACTTCCCTTGCTGCAACATCCTTCCTGTCCTAGAGAAGGCTGTCTTCCTTCCTGTCCAGGGTGGGCTTTTCTGTGCGCTCAGAGCCCACCCCCACTGCAGCGGCCTGGTTCTGACCCATGCCTGCCTGGCCCCCCGCTTCTGGGCCCTTCTCCACGTTCATCGTCAGACATGAAATCTTCCTCCTCGCTGGAGAGGAGGCCTGGGCTCTCCCTGGTCCCTGACTGTTTAAGCCTCCACAGCTTGAGTTGAACCTGACTCGACAGCACCTAACAGCAAACAGCTTGGCAACAGACCCCAATCCTGCTGTTCTAGAAAGGTTGTGGGCGGCTTCCTAAGTGCCGTATACCCTCCTCCACCTCTGCATGGCAGTTGAGAATGAAGACTGTCCTCTGAGCCCCTCTTCCTGAGTTCCCAAGCCGAGTGAATCGTCTGCCTCCTGGCTCATGTCAATCACTGCCACTCCCAGGCTCTAGGTGCAGGACCAGTCCCTCTGTCCTCGGTCAATCCATCCACTGCACCCACTAGGAGTGAAGATGCCCCGAGAGGACCCTGCAGGCCCAGTGAATCCCTAGAACGTAGCTCCCTCCAAAGTGAGGCATATTTTTGACTGAGAACTTGGGCCTTTGCCCCGGGAAGCTAAACCCCTCAGGTCTAGGTCACCCTCCTGCTGACTCACTCCCCTGCTCTCCACCTGCGCGGTTCCCCAACATCCAGCCTGGCCGTCGAGAGTGGACTTCATTTCCCCAGAAGTGATCGCAAGCACCCAGGCCCCTCTTGTTTTAAACGTAGCAAAACAGCCGGGGGGGACAAAAATAATGTGCACGGGGAAGGTGCTGTGTTTGAGAAATCTCAAAGATTAAGAAGTTAGACTCTGGCCGGTGCTATGATGCATTCGTGTAATCCCAGCCACTTGGCAAGTTGAGGCAGAAGGATCGTGAGTTCAAGGCCAGAGGCAGCCTGTGCAATTTAGCCAGACTTTGCCCCCCAAAATAAAAAAAGAGGCTGCAGGTGCGGCTCAGTGGTAGAGCCCTTGCGTAGAATGTGCAATGTCCTGGGTTCGACCCCCAATACTGAAAAAAAAAAAAAAAAAAAAGCTAGACCCTGGTTTCCTCCTCTCAGGCTCAATAAGCAAGCCTTAGATTTGGTTCTTTCTTTCTTTCTTTCTTTCTTTCTTTCTTTCTTCCTTTCTTTTCTTCCTTTTCTTCCTTCCTTCCTTCCTTCTTCCTTCTTTTCTTTCTTTCTCTTTCTTTTCCTTTCTTTCTTGTTTTTTCAGGATGTGGGTTGAACGCAGGGCCTTGTGCATGCTAAGGAACCACTCTATCACTGAGCTGTACCCCCAGCTCCTCCTTCATCTTGTGAGACAGGCTCTCACTACATTATGCAGGCTAGCTTCGGGCCTTGAACTCGCGATCCTTCTGCCTTAGCTTCCCAAACAGCTGGGATTACAGGCGTGCCTCACACCACCTGCTTCTGTTGGTGGCCGTTCACCTTTGCTTTGTTCTGTTTGAGACAGGGTCTCACGTAGTCTAGGCTGACCTTGCGCTCACAATCCTCCCACTTCAGCCTCTCAAGTGCTGGGATAACAGGTGCCTGCCACCGTGCCCAGCTTTCAGGTTTGATTCTCTTATTTTGGCAGGACTTGGGAGTTGAACCTTGCACATACTTTGCAAGTTCTCTACCACTGGGTTACTCCCCCAGCCCATTTTTTATTCTTTATTTAGAGTCAGCGTCTTGCTAAATTATGCAGGCTTCCTCTGGCTTTGAACTCACAATTCTCCTGGCTCTACGTCCCAAGTCTCCGGTATTACAGTGCCACTGCACCTGGCTAGGCTTGATCCTTAAGAGAATTCTTAGACTACTTCAGGTCTTCCTACTCCAGCATGGCCAAGCTTTGGGGTGTCAGGGCAGGCTGTCTGGAGCAGGGGAGCCCAGACAGCTGGTGGCGAAGGTAGAAAGGAGCAGTTCATGAGGAGAGGCAGCTTGGACAAAAGCCTGGCCCTGGGGGACACAGGAATGAGAACTAAATGGGTGTAGTTAACGCTGACCCTCTGTGTGAGCATGTGTGGTGTACGTGCAAGTGTGGCACATCCATGCACTGTGGAGTGCGTGTACGTGCAAGTGTGGTATATCCATGCGCTGTTGCGTGGGTGTACATGCAAGTGTGATACATCCATGCGCTGTGGTGTGCGTGTACGTGCAAGTGTGGTATATCCATGCGCTGTTGCGTGGGTGTACGTGCAAGTGTGATACATCCATGCGCTGTGGTGTGCGTGTGGAGTGTGTGGTGTGGGGGTGCAAGTGACAGGTGTGCCTGGCATAAATGAGTGTGTCAGTGTGTGAAGAAGGAGCATGCGTGTGGGAGAAAATGGAGTGTGCGCGCTTTGGGCGTGTTGTGTGTGAGTGAATGCATGTGTGCGGGTTGAGTGTGGGAATACACTTGTATGGGGCGTACATGGATGTGTGTGGCGTGGGTGTTGGATGTGTTTGTGCTGTGCCTCTGATTGTGTGAGCGTGTGTGGTTTATGTGAGCATCTGTGGTACTTGTATTTGTGAGGGTGTATGTGGGGGGCCAGTGAGAGGTGACCAATCAGCTAGAAACCTCCGCAGCAATGGTGAAGGACATGCTAAGGAACTCGGACCTGCTCCTAAAGGCGATCGGCAGAAACTCAAGATTCCTAACAGAGAGTTCTCATGTTTGTTCTCAGAAAGATCATTCCAGCTGCTGTAGGGAAAACGGACTCAAGCCAGGGAGACTAGTTAGACTGAGGCCGTTGCATGCACTAGGAGTGGAGAGAGATCTATCCAAGTCGTTTGGTCAGAGGTCAGAACCCTTCACTGCTTGGAAGCGAGGCACAGTGGATAGAGTATCCCGGATGTGTCTGCCATCCTGGCTGAGGGGACGGCCCAACAGCGCACTTCGGAGAAGCGGCGTTTGCCATCGAGGGGCCGAGGCAGATCCTTATAGTTGCTTCACAGGACGCTTCCCTGGTCACTTCCTTGCCCTGCCTGTTCCCTCAGCCCATTTCTGTAAGCAGCCTTCTTCACGGGTTCAGGCTCGTACTCTTGATCTGCCCTCCTGAACCCAAGCTTCAGTCCTCTTTCTGGGTCCACCATTGTGATTCCTCGTGTGCTTGTCCAGGGCTTCGGTTCCATCCTAGTCAGGAGGAACACAAAAGCAGTGCAGCTCGGGAAGAATGAGCAGAGCCTGGACACACAGGATGCGAATGCCCAAAAGCATGGGTACAAGGCCCCTGGCTGTGCACAGCCGAGCCCAGATGGGGAGAGAAGGGGGACAGAACAAAGGTGAGGGCCAAAGGATCATCAGCGGTCCCTGAGCCACCACATCCCAATCCAGCGCTACAGGAAGTACAAAAATTGTAAATTCAAATCTGACCTTCTAGGTTGTTACAAAAGTTTATCTGTCAGAGTGAGAAAATAGAACACAATTTAACAGTTGGCGGGAGTGATAACTTTCAACCACTCTGACATACGGTATGTGGGCCTCCATTTGTGATCCTGCCCACAGCCCTGAAAATGTTAGAGGTGGGCCTGGAAAGAGGAAATTCAGTGTTGAAGGGAGACAGTGAGTTGTATTTCGGACAACCTGATTTGACGACATCCATACAACATCCACGTGGAGTGTCTGGGAGGCAGTGGTAATGTGGATTCTGAAGCTTGGAGAGAAGGTCAGGACTGGGCAGAAAAGATTCAAGAGTTGATAACTGAAGCCACAGGAAGGGGTAAAGCCACCTGAGAAGAGAATGTGCAGTAAGAGGAGACTGAAGCACAAGTCCTAAGGAAGGGCAGGTAGAGAAGTTGGCAAAGGATCAGCTAAATAGGCAAAAGACACTTCAAAAGTTTAATGCCTTGAAACCCAAGAGACAGCTTCAGAGGAGGCAGAGTGCCAACAGACACCAACAGAGTAAAGACTGCCAAGAAGTCAAGCAAGAAAATTACCAAAAATTTCCGTAGCCTGTAGTGAATAATCACTCAGCAGTCATGACCTTGGATAAAGCGATTTCAATGCCATCGCAGGTGTGAAAGGCCAAACACAGTGAGATGAAGAATAAGTGACATATGGAGAGAACAGACGATGGGGACACTAGCTCAAGAAGTTTGGATTTAAGCCGGGCGCGGTGGTGTACGCCTGTAGTCCCAGCGGCTAGGGAGGCGGAGGCAGGAGGATTGCAAGTTTGAGACCAGAGGCAGTCTGCGTAACTTAGCGAGACCCTGTCTCAAAAAGAAAAAAAATGGGCTGAGAGTGCAGCGCAGTGGTCCAGCACTTGCAGAGCATGCAGGCGCGAGGCCCTGGGTCCAACCAGAAAAAAAAGAAGAAGAAGAAGAAGTTTGACTTTGTGGTACGGGGACTGGGTAGAGAGAAGGTAGTAGCTGGAGAGGGGCATGGAGTCTAGAGCTTCTTTTCAAGATGGCAGAGACCTGAATTTGCTCATATGTGGAGGGAATGGACTGGGAGACACTGTTTGAAAATATGCGAGGAAATGAGTGCTTTGGGGGAGATGGCTTTGCCTGCGAGAAGAGCATCTCCTCCACTGTCTTGGAAGGGAAGGATAGAGGGAAGTGTGAGTGTGACTGTTGGGTGGCAGGGAACTGAGGAACTCCAGACCCACAGATTCCGTTGTCTCTGTAAACATGTCATTCTCCAAGAGCAAAGGGGAGTGGGGTAGGTCGGGAACGTCTGAAGCACAGTGGAAGGAGGAGGAACGGAGAGGGGATCCTGGGAGTTCTGGTTGACTACACAACAATAGCCATCTGTGGAACTGACGAAAGCCACAGCTACCAACCGTGTGCCTTCTCTTGCCGCATGTGGTGTAGAGGCAGGCAGGTGGTACACCGAGAACAGCGCAAGAGTTTAAGCACCTCATCGTCTGTGCTGGCTGGGAAGGAAGCAGAGTCTAGGAAAGCAGTCAGATGGGAGGAAAATAAGCAGTCAGTGTGGCAGAGATCTGGAGAGGCTCAAAGACCAGGTGGTTAGGAGCGATCTTCCAAACAAGGCAGACGGTACAACTGTGTGGTCAGAGTGGGCAATCTGGGCGGCAGGAAATCAGTAAACGCTGGCTGTTGGCCGAATTAACTGCACCAGGAAGAAACAAGTGCCAAGAGGTTCGAGCCTTGGCCCACGCACCAGGCAGATAGGCGGGAGAGCCAGGACGGGAGTTGGACCGCAGGGCCTCCTGCCCCTGAGGTCTCTGGCACTTGCTCAGAACTGGGCACTGGGATGTCTCTGGGAGGCAGAGACAGATAGCGGGGCAGGGCCGTTGCAGCAGCAGAAGGGAGAGGATATGAGGGCTGGGCGGAGTACATAGCACACTAAAACAGTGACTGCTCAGAAAACTCACTCATTCCCCACTGGTTAGGCTTGGCTTCTCCACATAAAAATCAAGAGACAGGTGGTGAGAGTGGCAGAGGCTGCCAGGGCCAGACACTGTTCAGTACAGACAGGCACTCAGGATAGGGCGGCCGGGGGCCGTGCTTCTCTTGCAGCTTAACGCCCCTCCCCACTTCTCCATCGTCGTCACTCTTGGTCACCTAAACCCACTTCCTCCCAGTGACAACTGTCTTCTCCTCTGGCCTCTAGCTTCTCTTTGGGGTCGCAGGCTGGTGGAGATCTCCAGCAGGGGGCAGCCTTCCTCCTTTTTTTTCAGGAAGGACCTTCAACATCCCCACCTCCTATCCCAAGCAAGACCTTGCCCCATACCCAAGACCTGCCCATGCTCCAAAAGACTCCGTACTCCCCCAGGAGCCTGACCCTAAAACAAGACTTGTCCCTCACCAGCTGCAGCGGCACACACCTGTAATCCCAGTGACTCAGGAGGTAAGGCAGGAGACAGAAAGTCCCAGGCCAGAGGCAGCCTGTGTAATTTAGCGAGATTTTCTCTCAAGATAAAAAGTGATCAAAGGAGCTGGCTGGTGCCACTCAGTGGTAGAGCACTTGCAAAGTATGTGCAAGGCCATGGGCTCAGTGCCCAAGTATCGCAAAAAAAAAAAAAAAAAAAAAAAAAAAAGAAAGAAAGAAAGAAAAAAAGAAAAGAAAAACTGATTTCTCCCACCTAACTAAGGACCCTGCCCTCAGATACCACATTCAAAACACTGCCACAAGATCTTCACTCAGGATTACACCTAGGACATCTGCCTCCTCCCTCAGGACCATCTCTCCTTGGAATTCTCCGCTCAGTCAGCACCACTGTCCTCAAAAACCTCCAGTCAAGACCCTCCCATTGGACCCTCCTCACCTCAGAACCCGCCTCCCCTCAGGACCTTCTGCCTTTCAGGATCTTGCTCCCTTCATACTCTCTGTCAGTACCCTCAACCCCTCGGGACCTCCTTCCCTCGGGTCCCCATTCGCCTCATCACTCTGCTCCCCTCAACACCCTCTTCTCCTCAGCACCCTCCTATCCCTCACGACCTTCCTCTCCCCTCAAGACCTTCCTCCCTTTAAGATGCTCCTCCCTTCCAGATCCACCTTCTGGATCCACCTTCCGTCACAAACTCCTGCCCTCAGGCTCCGCTACCTCTCTGGACCAGTTTTGTTCAGGACCCTCCCCTTTCAGGACACTCATCTCCTCAGGACCCACCTCCCTGAAGAATCTCCTCTGCTCAGGACCAATCTCTTCAGGACCCTCAGCCCCTCGGGAGCCTCCTCCAGTCAGGACCCTCCTCCTGTCAGCACCCTTCCCCTCAGGACCCTCCTCCCTCAGGACTCACATCCCATTAGGACCACCCTCATCCCTTAAGACCCTCGTCCCACAAGAGCCTCTTCTCTCAGAACTCTCCCTCCTCAGGACCCTCCTCTCCTCAGAACCTTGCTCCCCTATGTATCCTTGTCACCTCAGGACCCTCCTTCCTCCCCATCCTCCTCCCCTCAGGACCCTCCTTCTCTCAGGACCCTCGTCCCCTCAGCACTCTGTCTCCTCAACCTTTCTGGACCCTCTCCCTGACAACACGCTCTCTCCTATGAATGCTCCCCCACGACCCTCCCCTCTTGAGGTCTTCCTTCAAGATCCTCACCGTCATGCCCCCTCCCCTGCCTCCGTACTCCCTCCCTGCATCCCTGAGGCTGAGGGGGCCTTCACTCACCTACTCGCTGGGGTCAGGCCTCCTGCCTCTTAGACCTCGCTCCTTCTCTCCTTAGGAGTCACACTTCCCGCCCTAGTGCTCTGGCCCCGCCCCTGGCCACGCCCTGCTCCATCAGGGCCCCGCCCCACCTTGCTGGGCACGCCCCTCCCTTGCCCAAAAGCAGGGCCTTCCGCATACTTGGCAAATAATCTACCACTGAGCTACACCCCCAACTCCGTTTATATTTTATTTATTTATTTGAGACAGGGTCTCGCCGTGTAGCCCAGGCTAGTCTTGACCTTGGCATCAATCCTGCTGCCTCTGCCTCCTGGGTACTGGGATTACAGATGTGTGCCACCGTGCCCCTCATCCTTTTTTATTTTTTTATTTGTTTTTATTTTTATTTTTTGCAGTACTGGGGGTTGAACCCAAGGCCTCACGCTTTCATGCTTTGCAAGTGCTACACCATTGAGCTGCACCCCCAACCCCTCTTTTTACTTTTTGAGACAGAGTCTCTCTAAATTACAGAAGCTGCCTCTGCCTCCCGAGTCGCTGGGATTGTAGGTGCGCACCACCGCACCTGGCCCTTTTTTATTTTTATTACTATATTATTATTATTATTATTATTTTATTTTATTTTTTCAGTCCTTGGGGTGGAGCCCAGGGCCTCATACTCTTGCATGCTTTGCAAGTGCTGGGCCACTGAGCTGCACCCCCAGCCCATTTTTTTGTTTGTTTATTTGTTTTTACTTTTTGAGACAGGGTCTCACCAAATTACACAGACTGCCTCTGGTCTCGAACTTGCCATCCTCTTGCCTCTGCCTCCCAAGCCGCTGGGATTACAGGTGTGCGCCACCGCGCCTGGTGCTCTTTTTATTATTTATCTCGAGATAGGGACCCAGTAAACTGCACAGGGTGCCTCTGACCTGGAGCTCACAATCCTCCTGTCTTGGCCTCCTGGGTTGCTGGGATTATGGCTTGCACCACCACTCCTGGCCTCTTTTTTTTTATTTTTATTTTTTTATTTTTATTTTTTAAATAACAACTTTATAGAGATATGCTCATTTTCTTTACACATTTAAAGTGTACAATTCAGTGGGTTTTAGTATATTCACAGATATATTGAAACACCATCACAACCAATTTTAAAATTTCATCATTCCAAAAGGAAACCTCAAGCTATCATACCCCTCCTCTCCATCCCTGCTCCCCAGCTTCCAAGAATCTATTATCTGTTTTTTATGAGTTCATCTATCCTAGACATACCATATTAATGAAATCATATGTGTGGGCTTTTGTGGTTGGCTTCTTTCACTTAGCATAATGCTTTCTAGTTTTATTCATGTTCTAGCATGAATCAGTACTCTTGGTTGGAGTTAGGGGTTTGGAGGTTTTATGGCTGAATAATATTCTATGGTATGAATGTACTATATTTTGTTTACCATTCACAATTGATGGTCATTTGGATTGTCTCCCACTTTGGGCTGTTATGGATAATGCTGCTATAAAATTCTTATACAAGTTTCTGTCCAAACATGTTCTTATTTCTTTTACATATATATTGGTCATAGCACAACTTTACGTTTAACTCTTTGAGGAACTGATACATTTGTTTTCCAAAGTGGCTATGCAATTTTACATTCCCACCAACAAAGGGTGAGTGCCCAGTTTCTCCAAATCCTTGCCAATACTTGCAATCATTTGATTTTTTAAATTGTAGTCATCCTAGTGGATATGAAATAGAGACATTGAGTTGTGGGGTGCTTTTTATTGTTGGCTTTGTTTGTTTTTGAGACAAGGTCTCACTATGTAGCCCAGGCTGGCCTCAAACTCTCAATCCTCCTCCCTCATTCTCCCAAGTGCTGGGAGTACAGGTTTGTGCCACCATGTCCGGCTTTTCTTTTTTAATGTAGGAATTTATAGCTATAGTTTTCCTTCTGAACACTGCCTTCACTATATCCCATAAGTTTTAGCATATCATATTTTCATTTTTGTCTCAAAGTATTTTCTAAGTTCTGTTGTGATTTCTTTATTATTTAGGAGTTGTTGTTGTTGTTGTTAGGTGCCGTCGAGTCGGTATCCGACTCATAGCGACCCTCTGTACAACAGGGGAAACACTATTGTCACTGCTTCTCTGCTGTTCATATGGTTTTCAATGGCAGATTGATTTTTGGGAAGGGGTTGCCGGGTCCTTCTCCCAAGCCTACAACTTCTGGTGTTCCCAGGTGGTCTCCCATCCAGGTACTAAGCAGGCCCCACCCTGCTTAGCTTCCGAGATCTGACGGGATCGGATGCCACAGGGCTACCGCTGCAGGCTTATTTAGGAGTATGTTGCTTAATTTCCACACGTGTGTGAATTTCCCAGTTCCCGTGAGTTATTCCTTTTTAATTTCATTCCGTGATGGTCAGAGAAGAGGCCTTATGTGACCTCAATATTTTTAGATTCATTGAAACTTTTTTTTTTTTTTTTGGCCTAACATGGTCTATCCCAGAGGATGTTCTATGTGCACTTGAGAAGAACGTGACTTCTCTCGTTAGATGGAATGCTCTGTATGTCTGTATGTCTGTTAGGTATGGTCGGTTTATGGGAGAGTTCAAGTTCTCTATTTCCATATTGATCATCTATGTAATTCTATTCATTACTAAACGTGGAGTATTAAGGTCTTCACCTTTTAGTGATGCTGAAAGCTCAGATATCAGGAGGACCACCCATGGTGGACAGGTTTCAGCTGAGCTTCTAGACTAAGACAGACTAAGGAGAAGGACCCAGCAGCAGCCCACTCCTGAAACAATTAGCCATGGAAAACCCTGTGAATAGCAGAGAAGAACTGTCAAAAATAGTGCCAGAAAATGAGCCCCCCAGGCTGGAAGGCATTCAAGAAATGACTGTAGAGTTGACCTTAATGGCAGGAATGGAGTAAAGCCCCGGGACCTCCTTTTGCTGATGTGGCACGACTCAAAATGAGAAGGAACAAAGTGGTGGCAACACTGGCCTCAAACATGAAAAAATAGTGGGCATGGCGTCATGTTGGGTAGTGTTTCGTTCTGTTGTACATAGGGTTGCTATGAGTCAGACCTAACTCAATGGCACCCAACAACAAAAATTTTAGTGTAGAACTATTTTTTCATTTCAATTCTGTCCATTTTTGCTTCATTTATTTTCCTTTTTCTTTTTTTCCTTTTCTTTTTGCTTCATGTATTTTGAGGGTATGTTAAGTGTACAAATGCTTATAGTTGTTATATCTTGTTGCTGTACTGAACCTTTAACTAGTATGTAATGTCCTTTGCCTCTGTAACAATTTTTATTTAAAATCTATTGTATCGGATATTAGTATACCCCCCCCCAGCTCTTTTGGGTTGCAATTTGCATGGAATATCTTTTTTCCACTTTTTCCGTTCTTTCACCTTCAATCTGTGACTTTGGAACTAAATTGAGTCTCCATATCACTGGAGCTTAAGTCCTCTGGTGGTGTTTGTTTGCTTGTTTGCTTTTATTGATCCATTCTGCCAATCTCTGCCTTTTGATTCGAGTGATTATTTGTTTTTGCAGTACTGGAGGGTTGACCCAGGGCCCTCCACCACTGAGCTGCACCCCAACTCCCTCATCCACTTTTTTGTGGTACTTACAGGTTAAACCTGGGCCTGTGCTTACTTTGCATATGCTCTACCACTGCTGTACCCTAGCCCCTTTTATTTATTTTTTATCTTGAGATAGGGTCTCACTAAGTTACGCAGGCTGCCTCTGGCCTCAAACCTGATCTTGGGATCCTCCTGCCTCAGCCTCCTGGGTCGCTGAGATTACAGTGCCAATATGCTCTGCTTGATTGGAAATTTTAATCCATTTTTTAAAAATTCCTGATTGGGAAGGATTTATTTCTGACATTTTTCTTTTTGCTTCCTCCATATCTTTTGTCTTATTTGTTTCTCAATTTCTCCTTTACTCTATATTTAATTGGTTTTTCTCTAGTGTACCAATTTTATCCCTTCTTAAGCGTTTTTCTGTTACTTTTTATTTTAGTTTATTTTCTTTAGTTTATTTTCTTAATCATTTTCTTATTCTCTTATCCTGGGCATTACAACTAACATCTGAAATTTATAATAATCTAGTTCAAACTAATAGCAGCTTAGCTTCAATAATATGCAAATATACATACAGTGGATTTGTCCTCCATCATGGTCAGAAACATTTTCAATCCCTTTTCCTCCATTTTGCCTGCTAATTAATGCCTAAGCTAACTACCTAACAGTTTCAAGTTCGTGGATTCTGTCTTCAGCCTATTCAAATGTGCTGTTGAACCCCTGCGGTACATATTAGATTGACTCTGTTAATTATGTCAGCCACACCCTGTGCCATTGCTGCTTCTCTCCAGGATCTGGGTACAGTTACCTTCCAGCACCCTCGGGAGTCCCTGTGGGAGTTGCCTTAATATTTTGATGTTGGACTTTCTATGAATTGTATCCTTGGTGGTCCTGAGGTTACCTTTTGTGGTATTTTGTTTTGTTTTGTTTTGTTTGTGGTGCTGGGGGTTGAACCCAGGGCCTCGAGCCTGCCTGTTTTGCAAGTGCTGGACCACTGAGCTGCACCTCCAGCCTAATTTTTTACTTTTTGAGACAGGGTCTCACTAAATTATGCAGACTGCCTCTAGTCTTGAACTTGCGATCCTCCCGCCTCCCGAGCTGCTGGGATTACAGGCGTGCGCCTTTTGTGGTGTTATAGATTTTGTCTGGAATTCCCCTTGGCCCAACCCTCAGATCAGGTCTCTTCCTCTGGGAGATTACTGAGGTCCACCCAGTCCTCTTCACCCTTTGGCCCTGACTGACCAGTCGTTGCACAGCGGTGACCTTTCCAGAGGACAGTTACCACCAGTTTGCACACAGTCTATGAATGAAGGGTGGATTTTACATTTTTAAATGGCTGAAAGAAACAAAGGCCTGGGGCGATGGTGCAAACCCCAGCACTCAGGAGACCGAGGCAAGAGGATCATAAGTTCAAAGCCAGCCTGGACTACATAGCAAGACCTTGTTTCAAAAAACAAAACAAAAAGGTGTTTAAAAAAAAGAAGAAAATTTAAAAAAGAGGATATTACTTTATGGTACGTTAATAGAACATGAAATTTAAACTGGGCCTGGTGTTGGACACCTATGATCCCAGCACTCAGGAGGCTGAGACAGGAGGATTGACATGAATTCAAGGCCAACCTGGTTTACATAGCGAGTTTTAGGATAGCCTGGGCTACATAGTGAGTCTCTTTCTTTCTCACGCCCCCCCCCCCATATACATATTTGCTGTACCACTATGGCGTCTGATCCCATCAGATCTTGGAAGCTAAGGAGGTTTGGGCCTGGTTAGTACTTGGATGTAGACCGCCTGGGAATACCAGGTGCTGTAGGCTAGGGAGAAGGACCTGGCAACCCACTCCCCAAAACAATCAGCCATTGAAAACCCTATGAATGCTGGGTGGTGGTGCACACCTGTAATCCCAGAGGCTTGGGAGGTGGAGGTAGGAGGATCACAAGTTGGAGACCAGAGGCAGTCTGCGTAACTTAACAAGACCCTGTCTCAAAAAGTAAAAAAACGGGCTGGGGGTGCAGTTCAGTGGTCTAGCACTTACAAAGCATGCAAGCGTGAGGCCCTGGGTCCAACCCCCAGTATCACCAAAAAAAGAAAGAAAGAAAGAGAGAGAGAGAAAAGAAAACCCTATGAATAGCAGAGAAACACTAACAATATTGTTTTGCCTGTTGTACATAGGGCTGCTATATGAGTTGGACACCAACTCAATGGCACCTAACAACAACAAATATATATATATATATTTGAATTGAATTGAATTTTATTTATTGAGTTCATTTACATTTGTGTGTATATTTATATACATATATTATTTATGTATATTTATATATAATATTCAAAAATTAGTGTCCATAGATAAAGTTTTATTGCCATATATCCTTGGTCATTCATCCCTGAGTTTGCTTTAGAAGACTGGAGTAGTTGCAACAGAGGCCATGTGGCTGGCAAAACCAGAAATATTTATCACCTGACCCTTTACAGAAAATGCCTGCTAGCTGGGCTTGGTGGCCACTTCTGTAATTCCAGCACAGGGCTGAGGTACGAGGAACACAAGTTTGGGGCCAAGCTGAGCTGCACAGTGAGACTCTATCTCAAGAAAACAAAACAAAACAAAACAAAGGAAATGCTTGCCAACTCCTAATCTATTTAGAGAATGTCTCCAAGGTAACAGGATTTCCTCAAAAACTTGGGATGATTGGACTATCCGTGGTTCTTTATATTTTGTACGTCTCTATACTCCCATTCTTCCCCTATAAGAATGCACTACTTCTACAACAGGAACTACAAAGTAGAAGTTTTCAAGAGCTGGGAGTGTAGCTCAGTGGTAGAGCATTTGCTTAGCATGCATGAGGACCCGGGTTCAATCCGTAGCACTGCAAATAAAAATTAAAAAATGGGAAGGGGGAATCCAAGGTGGAAGTTTTCAATTGAATTGCATACTCACAAAAACCTTCCTTAGAGCCAGGCTCTGTGGCTCACAGCTGGCGGACAGAGGCAGCCTGTGCAACTTAGTGAGACTATGTCTCAAAAAAAAAAAAAAAAAAAATTACAAAGGGGCGGACACACCCGAAGAGGCAGTGCAGGTCACAAGAACGGGTTGGGCCCTGCCATGCACCCAGGGAGGTCCAGACCCACTGCTTCTTGCTCCTGCACCCCTGCAAGCCCATTCTCCATGCGTGGTGGAGGAGGCTTCCCAGGAATGGCCAATCTTGGGAAAGACACCCTCGGAGGCGGTTGCTGGAGGGAAGAGCGTCAGAGTGCAGGGATGATGACTTCTTCTGCTTCTGCTTCCTTCTGCACTACTAGGGGGCTGACCCCAGGGCCTCACGTGTGATGGGCAAGTGCTCTACCTCGGAGGCAGCAACTGCCTCCAAGGGTGTCTTTCCCAAGATGGGTCATTCAAGGGATGTCCCTTCCACCACTCATGGAGAACGGGCTTGCAGGGGTGCAGGAGCAACAAGCAATGGATCTGGACCTTTCTGGGTGCACAGTGGGGCCCAACCCATTCTTTGTGACCTGCATTCCCCCTTCTGCTGTGTCGACCCCAGGCCATGTAAGGCTGTGCCTGTTGGAACTCTGGCCCCTGGGGGACCTACCCAGTGGGGAGCTTATCTCCCCACAAAGATGATGGTCAGGAGGCCCAGGCCCACTCCTACACACCAGAGAACAGAAGGGCCAACCTGGCCACCTGGGAGTCCAGCTGCCAGAAGGCCTTTCCCGGGTGGGGGTCAGCAGCTCCTCGCAGTGATCAAGGCTGAGGGGAGAGTAATGCAGCCTCTGTGCCGTGAAGGCCAGGCGGTCAGAGAAAGGAGTCCGGGGGAACTGACCAGAGATTCAGGGCTGGATAGGAGCCTCGGGGGCTGGGTGACAAGAGGGCAGAGCCTCTTCGGGACCCTCCAAGGTGGGCCCAGAACGCCCTCTGGCCACCCCGCAGAGGCTCTCAAGGGCAAGGGCATCATCACTGCAGCCTACCTAGGAAAGGAGGCTCAGAGAGGCCAGGGCAGGTCGGCCAGCTCATCAGAAGCCAGCAGGAGCCCTGGCCGGGGCAGGAGAGCCCACAACTGCCTCCCCTGGCTCCTGGTGGGGCTTGCTGGGGTCTCAATGCTCTCTCTGTGTCCCCCAGGTGTCTTCCTGTCCCCACCCCCAGCAGCAGCAAACGAACCAGTTCTGGAAGACGTGGGGGTTGTGGCCCTGGCCCCCCTGGCCGACACACTGACCAGCCCTGCAGTGGGCTCCTTCCTGAACCCTCTGGCTGGCCCACTCCACTCGCTGCTGGCCAACCCGGTGCCTGTGTCACAGAGCAGCCAGTTTACCAGCCTCCTGCCAGCCCCCCTGGGCAGCCACCTGGCCAGCCCTGTGGCCATTTCCCCGGGGGCCACGCTGACCAGCTCTGTGGGCTTGCCCTCCATGGCCCCCCTGGGCAGCCACCTGGCCAGCCCCATAGCAGTGCCCCCAGGGACCACGCTGACCACCTCCCTGGGGCTGAGCACCGGCTCCCTGACTCCGAGCAGTCCCCTGGCCGGCCATCTGGCCTCTTCTCAGAGCAGCCCCCTCATGGCGCCCATGCCGGGCACGGTGGCCATCTCTCTGAGCAGCCCCCTGCTCTCCTCCACGGCCGCCCCTCCAGGTGTCTGTCAGAACTTCCTGCCCACCCCCACGAACACCCTGGTGCTGCCAGAGGCTCCGCGGGTGCGGCTGGCAGAGCCGCTCCGAGGAAGCCCCTCTGGGCCTCACTCCTCCGTTGGTGCAGGGCCCACGGCCACCTCCAAAGGTAATAGGCGCAGGGCCAGGCCGGGAGGCAGGGGCCCTGGGGAGCCAGCCCCCCACCCCCAGCCTCACTCTAATCCCTCTCGTTTCTGCCCCTCCCACACCACCAGTCACACTCTACAGAGAGCGTCCCCCGCCGGCCCAGGACCCAGAGCCCCTCAGCACGACCTTTGGGGGGGCGCCCCTGCAGACCTCCACCCCCCTGGGCACCACGGCCACACCCAGTCCCACCACAGCCTTCTACGGTGGCTCTGATGCCCCCACCCAGCCTGGGGCTCCCCAGGGACAGGAAGTCTCTGCCTCTGTCCCCAGCTCCCCTACAGCCACCTCTGCTAGCACAGTCCCCACCCTCGCTCCTACCCCTGTGTCCCAAGCTGCTGCCAACTACCCACTGCCAAGAGCCTCACACTCCCCGGCCCGGGCGCAGCCCTCCCCTGCCCGGCCCCAGCCCACCCCCCACTCTCCACCTCGCACCTCATCCTCTCCGGCTTCAGTCAACGACACCCGGACTTCACGCGCCACGGAAACATCTCGGAAAAGCATTCTGGAGCTGGAGCGGAAGGTGGCCCATCGCAAGACGAGCAAGTTCCCCGACAGCCCCCGAGGTCAGTGACATCCCAGGGGCTCCGCCCGAGGCTGGGAGCCCAGGCCGTCTAGTCTCCCCTGCTGCCCACCTGGGCTGCTGACTTCAGCCACGACCACCCCCTCCGCCCATGGCTCATCCAAGAACCCCTATCATCCCCAGAGTCAAAGCAGCTGGCCTGGGAGAGGCTGGTGGGGGAGATCGCCTTCCAGCTGGACCGCAGGATCCTGTCCAGCATCTTCCCGGAGCGCGTGCGCCTCTACGGCTTTACAGTCTCCAACATCCCGGAGAAGATCATCCAGGTGTGGGCTCATCCACCCCTCACACACTGTGGGGGGGGGGGGCCGGTAGGGATGGGGTGGCCTGCTGACCATGAGGGTCCCCTGGGGGCCCTGCCCTTCACTGAGGCTGAATATGTTGGAATCCAAGGGGATCCAAGGATACAGGGAGCCCAGGGCACTGCCCAAGCAGCCGGAGGGTGCCCAGGGCACCCCGCAGTGGGAGCCCATGGTCCTAGCCCACAGCCTCCCCAAAGAAGGGCAGGACAGGAGAGGGTTCCAAGGATGGGCAGGTGACGCCCCCTCTGCCACCACCATGGGCTCCAGATGGGCAGCCCAAACCCACAGGGGCTGAGCCAGCAGCCTGCGGAACACGGTGGCCCTCCCCAGACTACCACGGCCAACATTCCCCCGCCCCACGGGTGTCTTTAAGAATCACTGGGAGCACCGGCGCAGTGACTAACACCTGTAATCCCAGCAGCTTGGGAGGCGGAGGCAGGAGGATCGCAGGTTCGAGACCAGAGGCAGTCTGTGTAATTTAGCGAGACCCTGTCTCAAAAAGTAAAAAAAAATTGGCCAGGGGCACAGCTCAGTGGTCCAGCATTTGCAGAGCATGCAGGCACGAGCGCCTGGGTTCAACCCCCAGTACCACCAAAAAAAAAAAAAAAAAAAAAAGAAAGAAAGAAAGAAAAAAAATCACTGGGGACCATAGGGAACACACACCCCAGAGCTGCTGAGGAGGTGGTGGCCTTGTGGCTGGGCCCTCAGGCCTAAGGCTCACACCAGTGCCTTCCCACAAAGGTCACGTTAGCCTCCTCTCATGGCGGATGAGGCTTCTGAAAACGCACCGGAAAATGTCTGCGCCGCTGTGTGCGAAGGGCTCAGAAGGCCCTGGGGAGGGTGAGCAGAGTGAGGGGATGCACTTGGCTGGGCCCTCAGAGCAGCTTGTCCACGTGAGCGCCACGTGAGCCCCGCAGCCAACAAAGGTGGGACGGAGTCCCTGCTCATCAGTCATTTGGGCTTCTCTTAGGAAAACTTCTTTTCTGTTTCTGGCCACTTTTTCTCTCCCGTCTCTATGTGTAGATCATAGGTGTCTGTGTGTAGTGTGGGCAGGGGTGACCCCTGGTTACAATGGGTTGATTCTGGGTCCAGGTTTGAGCTTCTCTTTATCCTTGGCTAAAGGGTCCTTTGGCCAGGAGCTTAATTTTAGTGTGGGCCCTTATTGCTGTACCCTTCGTGTCTTGTTGAAGAAATCCTTCTGTGCCAGAAGTGCTGGAAGTTTTCATTATTTCCACATTCTAATTATTCTACCATTCTCCTGAGGGTCTGAAGGTTCATTTTTCATGTGAGTCTTTGCCTCTCGTATGAGTGATCATGGTGGATGGGAAGGACAGTCCCTCTCCTGAGCATGGTAACCCCTTGTCTAGCCCCAGCTGGACACACAGGGCCTATTGGATTGGGATGACCCCAGGGCAGCATGTGGTCTGAGGGACACATGAATACAGAGCCATGACGGGCAGGGCAGAGGGCAGCCCTAGGCCTGAGGGACAAGGGGACAAGGGACACTGAGGCCAGAACACAGAGGGCTGCGTGGACAGGGCAGCAGCAGCTGGGCGTGTCCTCTGAGAGACACAGCCAATCATGGGGACCTCACAGGACTTTCAAGCCAACCTCAGAGAGGTAGGAGCCCGGCACAGGCAGGGGAGGGGCTGCCCAGTGCCTGCTTCCACCTGTGTGGGCTCCAGCTCTGTCCTGCCCCAGCCCATGCTGCCCTCTCCAGGAGGGGCATGAAAAGTGGGCATGACTTGAGGCAGGCCCCTCCTTGCTCTTCTCACAATGGCCTGGCTCTTCCATCTTCAATATGAGCTTTAGGATCTATTCATCAAGTTCCAGGAAGACCTGGTACAAATTCTGTGCAGTTTTGCATTGGTTTACGGACTACACATCTTTACAATGCCAGTCATTTCACAGCACATGTGGTTGCTGCTCGTTGCAGTGGGTCCTCTGTGGTCAAGTTTCTGGCCAACAACCGTCCACTGACATGCAGGAGCTCTGCCACGCCGTCACTGTGCAGACAGAACGGGGTAACTTGCAACTCAGCAGACGTGCTGGAGAGCACCATGTTTATGTTAAGTGCTGGCATCCGATGGCAAAGACTACATTTGATTATAGACAAACATCTAGTCATCTGTATAGAAATGAGAAGCCAGCCACACACCTATAATCCCAGCCACTCAGGAGGCTGAGGCACAAGAATCTCGAGTTTGAGGCCAGAGGCAGCCTGAGCAACTTAGCGAATGCTGTTGTAAAACAAAAGAATAAAAGAGGGGCTGGGGGTGCCGCTTAGTGGTGCAGCACTTGCCTAGTACATGCAAAGCCCTGGGTTCAACACGCCAATACTCTGTGTGTGTGTGTGTGTGTGTGTGTGTGTGTGTGTGTGTGTGTGTGTGTGTGTAAGTAAAAATTAATAGGGGATTGGGGTACAGCTTGATGGTACAGCACTTGCCTAGCATGCACAAGGTCTTGAGTTCAACCCCCTAGTACCACCAAAAGAAAAGAAAAGAAAAAAGAAAAGAACCCAAAAGAAATTAGATATTAAACTGTGGAAATAAGTTTCCTATTGTTTGGAAACATGTCGGGGTTCGGCTGAGGCCCAGCAGAGGTCAGAGCCTTACCCTGACACTGAGTGGGTATCAGGGACCCACTGGACTGGGTAGGGGTAGTGGCCAGAGGCACCAAAGAAGGACCTCGGGAGACCTTATGCTGGAAACAGGAGAGGGAAAGTTTATTGGGGTTGCACTCCCCAAGTGGGGTGCAACCAGCAAGCAGCCCCTATCAAGTGCTCAAGTGCAGGCTGCAGGCTGCAGCTGATGGTACAGCTCAGCCTTAAATGCACAGCTACAGGCAGTTGGTGTTCCACTGGGCTGGAGGTCCGGTGGTCTTGACTCTTGCAGCTCGCCTTCTCTGCCTCCCTCCTTCCCAAGCGTAGGAGCTGATGGGTGTCCCTAAAAAAACAGTGTCAAATCCACTTCAGCCCCCAAAGACCGGCCCCACGGCATCCAGCATTTCTTGCTCCCCTCCACATGGAAGTCCCACCTGCCTGCCCACCTCTCCAGGCTTCGCAAGAAGCCCGAGTGCCTTGGCTGCAGGGAGGTGTAGAAAACGTGATGTTCAAGCCAGGTGCAGTGGCTCACACCTGCCATCCCAGCAACTCTGGAGGTGGAGGCAGGAGGATCACAAGTTCCAGACCAGAGGCAGCCTGTGTAATTTAGCCAGACACTGTCTCAAAATAAAAAATAAAGTGGGCTGGGGGTACAGATCAATGGTACAACACTTGCAAAGCATGTATGCACGAGGCCTTGGGTTTGACCCCCTGTACCGCGAGTTCAACCCCCAGTACTGAGAGAGAGAAAGAGAGAGAGAGAGAGAGAGAGAGGGAGAGAGGAAATTCGATGTTCAGGAAGGCCACAAACTGTGTTAGAACAGAAGCCAGGTGAGCCATTGATTAAGAGCTTCCCCTTAAATCTTCACTTGTTGAGAGTTTGGGGTTTTTCATGAACAAATAGCTTATTTTCTAGAATGTTTTCCTCTCTCATTGAGATGCCACATTAAGGTTTTTTCCTCCTTCTCCCTTTCCTCTTAACAATACATAACGAAGGTTCTGGTAACAAGCCACATCATACACCTGGTGCCGTTTAATAAACTGAGGCTCATTTGCTGCTATAACGTCTGTAGTTCTGGGCTTTGGTAGTTAGGGACCATGCCAAACTGCTGTGACAGAAATACAAGGGCTACGTAAGCCAGGCATGTATCTGTCCACAGGGTCTTCACACCCTGCTCCTTCCTCCTGGCTGTCCACAGGTTCTGGTATTCGGCCCAGGGGTGGATCTCGAAGCCATAGTCTCTTCCCATTGGCTGGAACTTCCGTGACATGCCAGTTTTCTTTGTGGGATGGAGCAAGCGTTGTCTTGTCTTGCTGGGAATCTATTGCCCAAAGACAGGTGGACAGCCGCGTCCCCACCATGTGGCCATCTCTGCCCTTGCTCTTCAGTGAAATGGGTACGCTCTGCCCAATTCTGTTTTGCTGATTCTATTGTTCCTTTGGCCTCTCTTTCCTATTTTCTGCTCTTTATTATTTCCTTCCTTGGGCTTTCTTAGGTTCTTTTGTTGTTCTGTTTCTTCTTGTTTTTGGTTTTTTGAGCTGAGGTCTCACTGTGTAGCCAATCTGGCCCTGAATTCGCTACGTAGCTCAAGCTGCCTTGAGCTCACTATCCTCCTGCCTCGGCTTCCGGAGAGCTGCGATGATAGGTAGGCACCACCACGCTTGGCTTTTGGTTATTTATCTTGCTTGAGTTGAGCACCTGTAATTTGATCTTATTTTTATTACTTCCCTCTTTTATTTTTAGGATATCTTACCCAGTGCTGGGGAGCAGGTTAGGCAACAACCTTTGCTTTTGTTTGTTTTCCCCCCCAGCCGTCTTATTTTATTAGTTATTTTTTCATCCTTTGTTTTTAAATAAACACATTTGGGAGAATGGCATTCCCTCTGACTGGGGAGATATTCGAAATATTTGACAGTAAGAAACACCAAGCAATTAGAGAGAATCCTGGGCTGGGGCAGTTGCTGCCTGGCTGTGGGGCCCAGGAGGTGAGAAAGTGAGTGGAGATCCACCAGACCCTTCCGGTCCCCAGGTCCAGGCACCGGCGACCAGCCCCTGGGAGCTGTAGGTGGGGGAGACAGCCGTCAGTGTGGGGCCAAGTGCTTGGCTGGGGCCACAGTGTCAGGGGAGGAGAGGGAATCTCACGGTGTGCGCAGGGCAGGGGATGCTGAGGATGGAGTCCTGAGTCATGGAGGAGCCTCTAGAGAAGGCTGAGGGGGAACAGGGCGGGGAGCCAGGAAAGGGTGATGTTCAGGAGCGCCAGGCAGTGCTAGACAGACGTCAGGCGAGCCACATCAGTGCCCGCCACTCGGGTTAAGAGCTTTCCCTTGACTTTTGGGCAAGACCTGCAGACTCCAGGGTCAGACAACCCCAGCATGATGAAGAGCCCCCTCTTCTTTCCTGTGCCTCCAGACTCCAAGCCACGCCCCCATCCTGTCCTCAGTACCTGCCAGCCTCAGCCTTGTCCCAAATCCCTGGTGGCTGCAGCAGGTTAACAGGGACGGGGTGCCCAGCTTCGCGGAGCCACTGGCCCTGCATGGACCGGCCTCGGGGGCCTCCTCGCCCATGCTCAGCCTGCTGGCCTCCCCTCCACCAGACGCCTCACGCCCCTCCCTCTGCACCACCTCGGGTGGTGGTCAGCCATGCCTGACAGCCTCCCGCAGCCTGTCTGTCCTTCCTCTTGCCTGCCATCGGGTGGGAGGGTCCTTGACGGCCGCTCTCCCCACAGGCCTCCCTGAACCCCACTGACCACAAGCTGGACGAGGAGCTCTGCCAGACCCTCACCCAGCGCTACGTGAGCATCATGAACAGGCTGCAGGGTCTGGGCTACAACGGGCGGGTGCACCCGGCGCTGACGGAGCAGCTGGTCAACGCCTACGGCATCCTGCGCGAGCGGCCTGAGCTGGCGGCGTCGGAGGGCGGCTCCTACACGGTGGACTTCCTGCAGCGCGTGCTGGTGGAGACCGTGCACCCCAGCATGCTCACCGACGCCCTGCTGCTGCTCTCCTGCCTCAGCCAGCTGGCGCACGACGACGGCAAGCCCATGTTCATCTGGTGACGCCGGCGCCCGGCTGGCCCAGGCTCGCGCTGCCCTGCGCCTCCGCGCGCGGTCATTAAAGAGTCCCACAGACGCCAGCTGCCAGGCCACACGGCACTGTGGCCACTGGCTGGCTCGCCTTGCACTGGGTCCCTTCAGTCCTGCCTGCCATGCACCCATCACGGGGCTCTGGGGAGAATTCCCAGATCCAGGCTGCGCTGCTGTCCAGGTATAGCAGGACAGAGGCCCACACGTCCCCTTCACTTGGTGACAGATGCTGCAGGAGCGCCGAGACTTGGCGAGGGATGAGCAGGGGTTGGGAAGGAGCAGCACACGCAGGAAAGAGGGGATGGGGCCTCAAGGACAGAAGCACAGTAGGAAGAGACCAGCCGGAAGCAAGCAAATCTGGGTAGGGGGCAACCTCAGGCCAAGTAGAAATCCCATCACCAAGCCGTGGAGTGCGGGGACAGAGAGGGTGTGGAGTGCCCTGGGCGCTGTGGCTGGGACGCGCAGCCCCTGGAACTTGCTACCTTCTGCCCACCCCACTTCCAGGTCTCCAGGTACTTCTGGGGAGCCAGCAGGGTAGTTCAGCCTCTTGCCCAAGCCCTGGGAAGGGCAGGGAAGGACTCCACCCAGAGAGCAACATTTGGGGCCCACCTGGCCGTGAGGTCCACAAGCCCCTCCACTTCCTGATGATGTGGGTGAGGGGCGGTCCTGACCCAACACTGCGGGGCAATTTGAGAAGCATTTGTACCCGCCCGGAGGGTGGGCTCTGGCTCACACTGAAAATTAGAAAGGTGGGGTCCCAGAACAAAGCTGGGGAACTCCAGCCCATTCTGTCCTGGGAACCCACGCAGCAGGGCCGGGGGCTCACAGAACGGAGGGCTGGCTGCCCCGTGGCTCACGTGGCAGGGCGGAAGTAGTGGTCTCTCCTCTCAGTTTGGAAGCCTCTTGGGGTAGGATGGCAGGGCCAGGCTTGGGAGGGACTTCGAATCGGCTGCTCTCAGTCCACCTCCCATCCGTACTGGATCTGCGCACTCAGGGCACAGGGTTCCAGAAGGATGTGCGGGGGACGCGGTGAAGCCTGAGGCCAGGGTGGCCAGAGCGCCCTGCCTGGCAGGGAGCCTGGGAGGTGAGGAGCCGGGTGCAGTGCACACCCCTCTCCCCTCAACAGCTCTGCACCCACCTGGCACCCGCACCCTGTGGGGAGGGGCCCTGAGTTTCCTCTCACAGCTTAAGGAGTGGACGGGGCGGGGCTTCCAGGTCAGGGTTCCTTTTCTACTTCCCAACCACTGCCCTGCGGAAGTTCCAAGCCACCGAGGCCGGCCGGCATTGGGACCCTCAGGCTTGCCAGGCACCACGCCTTGCTGGCTTCCGCACACAGATTGTACCACGTGACCTTATCCCTATGACACCCCTGCACCCCACATGGAAGTGAATGAGTCTTCAAGGCTCTTTGAGGCCAAGGAGCCCAGTGTGCAATGCAATCCCGGCTGACTGAGCCCCGGTGCCCTGGGGCCCTCACTCTTCTTGCAGCCTGGCCGGAATGATGCTTTCCCAGCCTACTTGTTTCTGAACCAGTCGCTAGGCTGCTAGGCACCAACGGCGCGCCCCAGCACCCTGGGGTGGCTGAGAACAGCGGCGGCCAGAAGAGTGGTATTGTTGCTATTGCTGCTGCTGATTGGCCTGCTGAGGCTGCTGCTCTGGCTACCGCTGCAGGCCTGGTACCGCCCCTTCTGCTACAGCCTCCCTGCTAGGTGGGTGCCACCTACACCCTGGTGCCCGCCTGCCGAACCTGTGCACCACTTTGTCTTCCTCACTGCCAGTCTGCGCCTGCTCCCCAATGAGTTGGTGCCCTTCAACATGTCACACAGCCAGCAGCGCACCAGGGACATTGGTGCTGCATTGCTAGCCAGCTGCTGGCCAGGGGCCGGGTGGGGTGCTGACTGCCACGGGGCCTGCGGGTCTGGACTTTGTGTGCCTTCAGGAGGTGTCCAATCTCCGTGCGGCTTGCCGCCTGGCACCAAACCTGGGCCCAGTGCTGTATGACGTGGGCACACCTGGTCTACAGCCTGGGCTGTACCTCAAGCTGCTGGGCAGCAGGTTCCTACTGGCCTGGCGATACCCTCTGCTGCATGCCACCTTCTGTTGCTTTCCCCACGTCTCGAGGATGCACTGGCTTCCAAAAGCCTACTATCTGCCCAGGTACCAACCCACAGTGCACCCTGGCGAGGGAGGGGTAACCTGCTAGGCCACAGGGTCAGAAGAGTTGGGACCGTGGGTGGCGCTGCAGGCGCAGCTGGGTATCACAGACCAGCGCCACCTCGTAGGATACCTGCATTGCCCGTGTTCGCATGCAGGAGGCATTGGTGCAGCCTAGCCAAGCCTCCGGCCCCTCCCCTCTCGTCTGTCAGCAGCAGGTCCCTGCACCCACCAATGCCTTTGCTCCCCACTTTCCACTGTTTGCTCCTTGCTCCTGGCATCCTAACTCCTGAGAAGTGCCTGCGTTGGTTCACAACCCTGGCTGGGTGTCCAGAATGCGGGTCCCTACCCTGGGCTGATCCCACCGCACTCCCTCGCAGAGGATGAGCCTTTGCACTGTGCACAGCGGACGCTGCCGCGGGACTGGGCAGAGCAGTTTAAGGCTGAGAGCAGCCAGAGTGCAGAGGCCACAGCCTTCAGCGTGCTCCTGGTCGACCTAAACCTAAACGTCAACTGCTGGAGATGAGAGGGTGGGAGGAGGCGTGGCCGAGGACTGGCCCCTCCCACCAGGGTTCAGGTTTTCTCCGAAGACCACACCAAGGAGCAGAGGCACATACTCTTTCGCAGCTTCCCGGATCACTGCTGTCTGGGCATGCGCCTGGAGCAGCCCTGGGTACTGCGCCTGGGAAGTCGGGAGCCAAGAGGGTGTAGGGTCTGGGGAAGGCTCGCCAGCAGGACTCCCGCTGGTTCTGCCCTCCCCTGGCCCCACCAGGGACCATCCTGAGCATCTCCACCCTCCACTCTCCACCACTCGGTAGCCAGCTCCCCGGAAATGCTGCAGAGGCGAATGGAAACCTGGGAGCCAGGCACTGCTTGACCCAGGCAGCCAGAAGGGATGCATTGGCCTTGGTGACACCGCCCCTCCCCCAGGGCCCTGGAGCAGGAGGAGCAGGGGCGCCACCTCCACCTAGCAGGCCGTCCTGATGGAGGCCGCCGGGCTGAACCCCGGGGGAGTGCCTAGGGCCCTCTTGAGGCCAGTAAGTGGCAGAGCCGAGGATGGCTGGGCCGCCGGCGCTGGGTCTGCCTTCAGCCTGACTCCCTGCCCCCAGAAGGTGGGGCAGGTGATGTTCAGTTCCACCCTGGCGGGACTCAAAGGCCACCTGGTCATGGGCCTGTGCCTCTGAGTTTCGGTGTGCGCCTAATGCTGGCGCACACGACGACCGCCGTGGCAGTGGACACAGACCACGATGCAGAGCAGACGCTTGACCTGACAGCGGCGCCCAAGTGGCCGACGTAGACCTTTATTGCAGGCAGCTCACACAGCCTCCTGCGCGCGGCGGTACTCATACACACTGCCGCGCTCTGGGAAGGCAGGGGGCTGCGGGGGCGAGCCGGGCGGTGGGGCGGGGTCCTCCGGGTCCCCGTAGCCCCCGCCGCCAGGCGTGTGAAGGCAGAACACGTCCTGTGCAAAGGAGCGAATTCAGCGCAAGGTGGGCCCAGTCCCCCGCAGGGCGACACCCACCACCCGCCCCTGCACCAGAGACCCAGTGGGTGGCGGCCCTCTTTCAGGAACCGAACTCAATCTCTGGTTATTCCTGCAACTCTGTACTCTGTGTGCCACAGGGGCCCATGAGGGGAAGGGCGAACAGCACAGACCACGTCCCTTACCCCGGGGTACACAGGCACGGACGTCTTCCCTCCCAGATTCACGGTGCGGCCATCCTTGCGGATCAGCAGGTTTAAGCCACGTGCGCCGGGCTCGCCCCCTGCAGGCAGAGGCGAGGCGCAGGGTGACCAGGGAAGTAAAAATGGAAGGATAGGGAGTTAGGGGAATACCGGGTGGAAAAGGGGGCGCAGATCCAATGGGCGATGAGCGTAGGAAACAAGGTGCAGAGGGGCCGAGGGAGCCGCTCACCATGCAGGCCGTAGGGCTGGAAGGCGCGGCGCTCGGTCAGCACGGATAACAGCGCCTCCTCGCGAAAAAGCAGCTCGCGGACCACACCATCGCCGCCTCGGAAGCGGCCTCGGCCCCCAGAGCCAGGTCTCAGCTCGAAGCGGCGCAGGATGACCGGGTACCTGCGCGGGCAAAGCGCTCAGCGGGGCGGGGAGCGCGCCCGGCTCCAGCCCAGCTGCCCCGCCCCCGGCGTGCGCCGCTCACCGGCTCTCCAGGACCTCCGGGTCTGTGATGCGCGTGTTGGTCATGTGACTGTGCACGCCGCTCCGCCCATGCCAGCCGGGGCCCGCGCCCGCACCCCCGGCCACAGTCTCGTAGTAACCCATGTGGGCGTTGCCCAAGGTCACGTTGTTCATGCAGCCCTGGCAAGGCAAGGGTAACTGCGCTAGGCGGCGCTCACCCGCGTCCACCCCCGCCCCCAGGCAGCCCTCCCTGCAGCCTCCAGAGCCGTGGCCGCCCCGCCCAGCCACACCTGGGAGGCTGCGCAGGCCCCAAAGGCCCGCAGGATGACGTCCACCACGCGCTGCGACGTGAGCACGTTGCCGCCCACCACCGCTGCCTCGGCCGACGGGTCCAGGATGGAGCCTTTGGGAATCACCACGCGCACGGGAGCCAGGCAGCCCTGTGCAGGGCCAGGGGGCGCTCAGGTGCGATTGAGGCTGCGTCCCTTCCGCTTCCGGAAGAAACGCACCCAGCTTGCGGCTCAGTCCATGCTGGGCTGACCTCGCCCCCAGGCACACTCAGGGTCACCGTAGGCTTGGGATCCACCTGCTGACCTCACGGTCAGTGGGGATCTCCCTCACACAACGCACCCCCGCGAACCTGGTTAAGTGGGATGTCCCGGCCCACTAGACAGCGCAAGCAGTAGATGAGAGCAGACAGCGTTATGGCCCGCGGCGCATTGAGGTTGCCAAACACCTCTGGTCCAGTGCCGCTGAAGTCAAACACGGCGCTACCCTGCCGACAGCGGTTGAAGGGGGTCAGCAACTCCGCAGCCACGCCCTGACGCCGTTGATGGCGCCCTCCTGGCCTCCCCACGGGCCTGACCTGACTCAGGTTGATCTGCACGCGGAGGCGGATTGGGGAGCCATCATCCATGTGGTCCTCCGCAGACACCTCCAGGGGCAGGCCCCGGGCCTGCCGGGAGGTCCCAAAGGCCCGCAGCATGTCTCGCACCGCCAGCTCGGCGTTTGCCTAGCAACGAGAGGGTTCAGCTGAAGCCATGCGTATTCAGGGTGGACCAGCTGCCTCAGGGCAGAGACAGCACCACGTCTGCGCTCCTGCCCCCGGCTCACCTGAATATGGCCCATGTAGGCCTGCACTACCTCCAGGCCGTACTGCCCGATCAGCTCCCCCACCAGCTGGATGCCCTTCTGGTTGGCTGCCACCTGGGCGCGGAGATCTGACAGGTTGTCATGCAGGTTCCGGGTTCCACTGCAGCCGGAGATCTTGCCTGGCGCCCTCAAGGCCTCTGTCACCGCTGTACAGACAGGGTCACCACTGAGCCACCCTCCAAGCCCCTGGCTTCTTGGGGCCCCCGTCTCCACACCCACTGCACCCCTGCGGGGCACTGGGAGTCCACCATGTTGGGCCTCCACTGGCTCCCCACCTCCCCTGCTGACTCCTGTGCCCTGGAGACCCCAGCCTGCCCTCCTCTGCTGAGCATCCTCCGTCCCATGACCCAGTATCCCAGGGCACCCGGCACAGGCAGCTCTGCTAGTGACCACGTTGGAGCCAGAGGTGCCGGCGGGAACAGGTTCATCCTTCAGCAAACTCTCTGCCTTCTCTGACCCCCCACCTGGCCCGTCCTCGACACTGCCCATTCCTACTCGCCTCCACAGCCAAGTTCTGCAGAAGAGTGTCCGGCACCTGTTTGTGCCACCTCTCCTGCAGGGGTCCCAGATCTAGGCAGGGCTCCCCTCCCACTCCCGAGAGCAGTGCAGGTCTGGCCCAGGGACCACTCCACACAGGAAAATCTCCTACCCACCAGTCTGGGTCACGATCCTCTCTGAGGTCCCCTGGCCACCAGACCTCCTGCCCACTTTGCACTTGTCTCTCCATGACCCACCCCTTCTGCCCCAGCTCCCACTAAGGCCAACTCATTTGTGTTTGTGGCACCCAGAGTGGCCTGAGGCTCTGAAACCCCGGTGCTCTGCCCTTCCCAGGTCATCTGTCCTCATTCCAGGATGCTTCTGTGGGCTTCCAGACCCCCGTGACCTCATACTGGTGCTGTGTTTCCCACTGCCCCACCTTCATTCCCTGCAGCTGCTCCGCGCTGCTCAGGCAGGGCCACCATCCACCAGCTCTCCAAACCCAACCCCTCTCCCTCCCCCAGACTCCACCCAGTACCCGCCTTCAGCTCTCACGTGGTTCCCTCGTCCTCCACCCAGCGCAGCCTCGTCCAGGGCAACTCAGCGCACCACCTGACTCCCCCTGCTCAGCCTCCAGGTCACCACGGGACCCCCATCCTCTCTTCAGGTGGGTGTGCAGCCAGACCACTGCAGGCCCAGCTGAAACCCCCTCACAGCCACCCCACGGCCCAGTGACCCAGACCCAGGCCCAGAAGGTTCTCCAGGACCCTGCACCCCCTGATCCTTAGCCCTCAGACCCAGTGTGGATGGCAGCAGCTGCCAGCCTTGAAAGGTTCTCTCTTCTTCATGCTACCCCTTGGATGTCCTAGCCAGCTCCCCACCCTAAAACTGCCTCCCAGAACGCCTTTCTGGGCCCAGGCACAACTTGTCTCAGCTGTTCTGGTAATCTTTTTTTTTTTTTTTTTTTTTTTGCGGTACTGGGGGTTGAACCCAGGGCCTCTCGCTTGCATGCTCTGCAAGTGCTGGACCACTGAGCTGCACCCCCAGCCCTTTTCTTACTTTTTGAGACAGGGTCTCGCTAAGTTACGCAGACTGCCTCTAGTCTCAAACTTGCAATCCTTTACTGCCTCCACCTCCCGAGCCGCTGGGATTACAGGCGTGCGCCACCTCGCTCAGCAGCTGCTCTGCACCTCTGAGAGATGATCGGCAACTGTCTGGGCTGCTGGGCTATATCCCAGGGTCCAGCCTAACCTGGCTCCAGCCGCAACCACGCGTCCCAGTCTGTTGAACCCTCAGCGTGAACCCACTCCTGCTCACCCTCCTCCTGGAAGACACCGCCCTGAACCAGCTTGAAAGACAAAAAGACGGCGCCCTCCTGCTGAAGTGTGGTGGAGTGGGGGGGCATGGAGCCGGGTGTGATGCCTCCGATGTCCGCGTGGTGCCCTCGGCTGGCCACGTAGAACACGGGCCGAGTCTGGCCTGGCCAGAACACCTAGGGAGTGAGTGACAACGGTCAGCTGGGTCAGCTGCCTCTCCACCCCCAGAGGTAGCCGGGCGGTGCCCCTCACCGGCGTGATGACAGTCAGGTCCGGCAGGTGGCTGCCCCCTGCGCTGGGGTGGTTGCTGAGCAGCACGTCACCAGGGTGCAGGTCGGCCCCCAGGTGCTTGATCTGGAACCAGGAAAGAGATGCAGAGCTGGGTGGGTGAGCGGGGGCGAGGGCGAGCGGGGGCGAGGGCGAGCGGGGGGCTGGGGGCGA